>CAUYQV010112363.1:0-14691 GCA_963574575.1 Galagoides demidoff
TTTGTCTGCAGAATGAGATCCTAATTGGCACAGATGCCGGTGAAGTCCTGCCTTGGGTTTCTTTGTTGCAGGAAGTCACAATTTAGCCTGAGCAGGTCAGGTTGTAAGTGAAAGTGCTTTCTCAGCCAACCAGGATTTATGGAGGCTGCGGTTGTAGCCTAAGAACGCCGTTTTAAAACGTGTCTCCGAGGTTTCTTCGTGGTAGCACTTATTTTTGGTGGTGCTGTGTATTTGTACCCATCCTCGACCCCTGGAAGGAAACAGCCCAAATCGTGTCTCTCAGCTGAGTGACCTTTTCTTTGTTGGAGGAAGTCCCATTTACCTGCAGCAAATCCAAATTTCAGTTTTTTTATACCCATCCTTTTTTTTTCCTGTTGGAATGACAATTTCTATTGTTCAGAAGAGGTCTTGATTTAGTTGCAGTCTGTCAAAATTCGTTTTAATTTCTACACTTCATTCCAATTTCTACACTTGATCAGAGAACACAGGGTTTAGCTGCAGCCAATCAAAATTTCGGTTTAATTTCTGCCCTTACTTTCTTTTTCTGTAGGAATGACAATTTTTTTTTGAGACAGATTCTCACTCTGTCGCCCTAGTTAGAGTGCTGTACCGTCACAGCTCACAGCAACCTCTAGCTCTTAGGCTTAGGCGATTCTCTTGCCTCAGGCTCCCACGTAGCTGGGACTGACTACAGGCGCCCGCCACAACTCCCGGCTATTTTTGTTGTTGTTGTTGCACAGTTTGGCCGGGGAAGGGTTCAAACCCATCACCCTCGGTATATGGGGCCAGCGCCCTACTCACTGAGCCATAGGTGCCACCCCAGGAATGACAAATTTTATTGGTCAGAGAACATCCTATTTTAGCTACAGCGGCTCAGAATTTCGGTTTAATTTCCGCCCTATTATGTGTGTGTGTGTGTCTCTCTCTCCCTCTCTCTCTCTCTCTCTCTCTCTCTCTCTTTGTCTCCTGCGCGCGCGCGCGCATGTGATAATTTCTATTGGTCAGAGGAAGGCAGGTTTAGCTGCAGCCAATCACAATTTCGGTTTAATTTTCGCCCGTCTTTTTTTTTTTTTTCTGTTGGAGTGCCAAATTCTGTTGGTCAGAGTAGGTCCCGCTTGAGCTGAAGACAGTCAGAAATTCGGTTTTATTTCTGCTCGTAATGACACTTTCTCTTCGCTATAGCACTTTCAGGTTTAGCTGCAGCAAGTCAAAATTTTGATTTAATTTTCCCTCGTATTTTTTTTCCCTCCGGAATGACAATTTCTATTGATTAGAGGACCTCCTTGTTTAGCTACAAGTCAGAACGTTGGTTTAATATCCGCTTGCTTTTTAAAATGTTTCTGTTGGGGCTTGGCGCCTGTGGCTCAATCAGCTAAGGCGCCAGCCACGTACACCTAAGGTGGCGGGTTTGAATCCTCATCCTGCGCTGCCAAACAACAAAGATGGCTGCAACCAAAAAAATGGCCGGGCGTTGTGGCGGGCGCCTGTGGTCCCAGCTACTTGGGAGGTGGAGGCAGGAGACTCGCTTGAGCCTAGGAGTTGGAGGTTGCTATGATCTGTGATGCCATGGCACTCTACACAGGGGGATAGCTTGAGGCTCCGTCTCAAAAAAAAAAAAAAAAAAAAAATCTTGAGTAATGAATGGACTCCTATGAGAAGAAAAATAATTCTGTGGACTAATATTGCCTTGAATTATTTTTGTTAAACCATTGTTTAATTCATAGATTGTGTAAACTTAGGCTCCTAGCTCTTTTAAAATTATAAAGTAAGTTACACTCAACTACACTGTAATTAAAATTCAAAATAATTTAATATTCAGGATGTTTTATTAATTTCTGCTTGAAATACAAATATTGGTGTTATGTCTTTTTGTTTGTTTTTAAAATTTGCTATGTGTACTCCTGTGTGATAACTGGGTCTTTCAAATTTTCTTACCCTTTTTTACTCATCAAACTACTATGAAAATTCCTCATTATATTATTTGACCTTCACGTTGTGTGAATATGATTGTGTAATAAGTCCACCTTTTTTTTTCCTGAAGTCAGAGACTATTCTTTCTGAGAACTGAAACTCCCAAGACTTCTTATTCTACTTTGAGACTACAATTGATTTTGAAGAGTTGCATTAATATTTACTTTATTACAAATAAAAATAGTTTATCATTGGTAATAGTGGGTAACTTGCTGTGTTAATAACATCATTTTAAGTTAGCTTGACACATTTTAATAAGTGATACCTTAAAGCTATGTGGTATGGTTTCCCCACACTCAGCAGGGAGGGTGCTGAGTGCAGTTCAGGTGCCCCTCCCAAGCCTGCACCTCCCCTTCCTACCAGTCAGGTCGCCTCTTTCTCTTTGTGACCAGTTCTGTCATTCAGCTCTTTCTCTCTTTTCCCCCTGCTGTCCTCTTCCTTTGACACCTATGCTAACCGTGAATTTGAAGGTTGCCTTTGAGAGAATACTTCACAGGCATTTTCTGTGCAGAAGTCTAACTCCAGTCTCTTTACTCTACTCCTTATCCCCTGCTCCTTGGTTTGCTGCCTCTGTTAGTGTTTGTTATTTTCTCTCCGCCAGTCTGGGGCTCTTTAGCTTCCTGGCCACTCTTGTCAGCAGGTTGTCTTCTCAGTTTGACCTAGTTGATGTTTCTGGCTTTATTTGCACCTGAGAGTTGATAATACAAGCAGCCAGCTGTGCTGCTTGGAGTGGCCATCACGGTAACAAAGTTGTAAAATTATTTAGAAATGTATTTTGAAAAATTTAATTTTATACTTCAAAACAAGTATGGTGAGCATTTTTTCATATATCTATAGTGTTTGCTGGTTTTGAAGTAGAAGTCTGGTACCAAACATTGCCTGACAGCCTAAATTCCAGCTTATAGACTGTGTCTCTCTGGCTCACCATTATATTCCTAGATCTGAGCATGTAAATATGTGATGACTAAATCCTAGGGATTAGGTTTGCTGTAAAGCACAAAGCTAGTCATGTTTCCCAAGAGCAGTGTTTTAAACCTACTTCTATGATGCCATGAAATCATGTGTGGAATTCATTCACTTAACAAGTATTTACTGAGAAACTATTCTATGCCAAGGCACTACTTGGCCCAGAGAATAAAGCAGTGATCAAGACAAGGCTTCCGCTGCCCAGGAACTCACATGTTAGTGTGTGTGTGAGGGGGAGGAGTGTGTGAGGAATTAGGCAGAGAAGCAGGCAGTAAACCTCAAACAAAAGGAAACACTAGGTATTGAGAAGTGCTATGTAGGAAATTAAGATAGGGTGATGTGGCCACTATAATTTGAATGATCAGAGAAGGTATCCTTGCAGAGGTGACAATTAAGCTGAGGTCTTAG
This sequence comes from Galagoides demidoff, assembly GCA_963574575.1. Taxonomy (NCBI): domain Eukaryota; kingdom Metazoa; phylum Chordata; class Mammalia; order Primates; family Galagidae; genus Galagoides; species Galagoides demidoff. The sequence goes on from CAUYQV010112363.1 coordinate 3,346, forward strand.
GTACCATGATGCAAATATATGGTGAAGGAGTATTCTGAGAAGAAGGAACAAGTAAGGCAGAGGCCCCAAGATGGAGATTAGATTTTTATATGTTCAGGAACAGCAAAAAGACCAGTGTGGAAGAACAAGAGAGTTTTTGAGATGAAGTGGAAAAGATGAGCAGGGCCATTAACATGGAAATTTCTAGCTTAAAAAGTTTGAATTTTGGCTCGGCGCCTGTGGCTCAATCGGCTAAGGCGCCAGCCACGTACACCTAAGGTGGCGGGTTCAAATCCCCAGCCCGGCCTGCCAAACAACAATGATGGCTGCAACCAAAAAAAAAATGTCTGGGCGTTGTGGCGGGCACCTGTGGTCCCAGCTACTTGGGAGGCGGAGGCAGGAGACTCGCTTGAGCCCAGGAGTTGGAGGTTGCTATGAGCTGTGATGCCATGGCATTCTACCCAGGAGGATAGCTTGAGGCTCCGTCTCAAAAAAAAAAAAAAAAAAAAAGAAGCCAGAAGCCACAAAAGTTTTCAAGGACAGAATAGTTTTCAAGGACTGAAAGAACCATATTTCTTTATCCTGGAAAATATCCATTAGGCATGAAGATAAAATCAAGACATTTTCAGATAAAGGAAAACAGAGAGAATTTGTCACTGAAGATCTACCTGAAAAAGTAAATGGATTGTCTATATTTTCACGTAGCATATTGTACACATAGAAAATCCAAGGAATCTACAACCTCAGCCACACATTTCTAGAACTGATAAATGAATGTTTGATACTTTCACAGGATAGAAGATAAGCAAACAAAATGCAGTTGTATGTTATCATTGAATACATAGGTATCAAAATTCAGGCTGCAGTACTATTTACAATCACTAAAACATAATATACATAGGTGAAAATTTAATGAAAATAGTATAGGACTTGTATACTAAAAACTATAAAGCATGAATAAAGAAGATTAAGGGCATAAATAAGTTGCCATGTTCATATATTGGGATACTCAACGTATGGAAGATATCAGTTCTTCTCAGATATACATATTTTACACAATTTCTATGAAAATTCCAGCGAGATTTTTTTGTACATGTTGACAAGATTATTCTGAAATTTACACAAATGAATGAAGGAACTATAATAACAAAAAAAACCTGAAAAATAAAGTAAAAGGAATCAGCCTACTTGATTTTAAGATTTATTATATGAACAGAATAATTGCTAATGTATAATATTGGTGGAGAGATTGATGTAGAGATCAATGGAACAGAATGAAGAACTGAGAAGTAAGTCAACCCTAATGTTTTCAATTTTTTTAAATATTTTATTTTTAAAAGAAATATTTTAAAAATTGTCCAATTGCATTGTCCAGTTGATTTTTGACAAGTTACAAAATCAATTCATTGGAGAAAGGATGGAATTTTCTATAAGTGGCTCACCCATAGACAAAAATGAAAAAGGAAGAGGAAGAAAAATTACATACACCTTTTTTAAAAACTCAGAATAGATCACAGATTCAAATATAAAATGTAAAACTATAAATCTTTAAAAAGAATAGGATATCTCTGCAATCTCAGCTAGGCAAATGGTGCTTATATAAATGCATAGGCAACTAAAAAAAAGAGCTTTAAAATATATGGAACTCCTGGGGCCAGGTTATAAGTTTTTTATCTTGAAACCAAAAGTGTGATTATAAAAAGAAAAACGGATAAATTGGACTTCATTAAAGTTGAAAACTTTTTTCCTGCAAAAGACCCTATAAATCCAGTGAAAATATTTGCAAAACACCTATTCAACAAAAGACCAGTTTCTAGAATATATAAGTAACTCTCATAACTCAACAGGAGAAATAAGCATTTAATTAGAAAATGGGCAAAATTCAGATATTTTACCGAAGAAAACAAGCAGATGACCAATAAGCACAGGAACAAATGTGCGCCATTAGCCATCAGGGAACTACTAATTAAAACCACAATATAATATCTCCACAGAACTACCGGCATAGCTAAAATAAAATAACATCAAATGTTGATGAGGATGTGAAGAAACTGGATCATTTCACACAGTGGGAATGTAAATGGAACAATCACTCTGGAAAGCATTTTGGTGTCTTCTTAAAAACCTAAACATGAAGCAACTAACAGACTCAGCAATTGCACTCCTGGACATTTATCCTGAATAAATAAGAATTACAATCACACAAAAACCCGTACGGGAAAGCTTATGGCAGCTTTATTCATAATAGCCTAGACTTGAAACAACCCAGATGTCCACCAGTGAGTGAATGCTTAAACAAACTGGGTCCATCTGCACCACGATGTCTTAGCCCATTCGGGTTACTATAACAAAATATCCTTACGCATCCCTCAAAAACAGGGATATGTTCTGAGAAATGCATGGTTATAGGTCACTGTGTTGCACAAACAGCATTGAGAGTATTTGCACAAATATAGATGGTGTTGCCTACTACGCCCCAGGTGTATGGTAGGCCCTGTTGTTCCTAGGTTTCAAACCTGTGTAGAGCATGTTCCCTGAGCTGAATGTTGTAGACAGCTGAAACACAATGGTATTACTTAAATGCATTTAAACATGAAAAAGGAACTGTACAAACAAGATATTATGATAATATTAATGGGACCACTGTGAAATATATAGTGTATCACTGACCCAAAATGTCATTATGGAGCCCATAGTTGTACCTTATACTGGGTAACTTATGAACAATAGAAATCTACTGCTCACAGTTCTGGAGTTTGAGCAACCCAAGATCAAACTGCCCACAGATTTGGCATCTGATGTGGATCATTCCTCACAGATAGCACCTTCTTTTTGTTCTCATCTGGCAAAAGAGGCAAGGGAGCTCCCTCAGCCCTCATTTATAAGGTTCCACCCTGTTGACTTAATTATGACCCCAAAGTTCCACCTCCTATTAGTACTGCATTGGATATTGGATTCCAACATATAAATTCAGGAGGACAAGCCATCAACATTCAGACCAAGGCAATCCACCCCTCGCTTCTGCAAAGTTATGTCCCTCTTGAATGCAAAATGCACTTATTTCATCCTAATAGCTGCCAAAGTCTTAATTTGTTCCAGCACCAACTTAAAAGATTAAAATACAGAATTTTATCTAAATACCATCTAAATAAGATATGTGTAAGATTCAAGGTGCAATTCTTCCTGAGGCAAATTGCTGTCCAGCCATGCACCTATGGAGTCAAACATGTTACGTACTTCTGAAATACAATGGTGGGATGATTTCTCATCTGAGCTATTCCCATATCAAAAGGGAAAAATAGGAAAGCAGAAAGGAATAATAGGCCTCAACCAAATGCAAAACCAACAGGGCAACACTAAATCTTAAGGCTCCAGAATAATCCTCAAGTCGAAGTCCTACATTTTAGATGCACTGGGGTAAAGCTTGGGACCCCAAGGTTCCAGTAGAGTACATAGTGCAGCTCTCACAAGGTGGTTGTGTGCTGTGGCTCTCCACAGCTAGAGTTGCCTGCCAGTGGCTCAGCCAACTTGGGTCTCTGGGGTTTCTGGGTGGCTCCATCCCCAATAGCTTCACCGAGCCTTGCTCTAGTGGGGGCTCTTTGCAGGTTCCCACACCCATGGCAGTTCTCTGCCTGGGTCCCAAGTCCTTCTGGGGCATCCTTTGAAATCCAGGCAAAGAGAACTACACCCTCATAGCTTGTGCACTGTGCACCCTGGTACAGATGGCATTGTGCTGACACTGCCTGTGCCTTCCAGAGGGGCAGTCTGAGCTACACTTAGGCCTGCTTGAAAGCCATGGCTAGAGTGGCCAAGGAACACTGCCCTGGAATATAGGGAGGGAGCAGAACAGACTTGGGATTCCACTGTCAAGTCTTTTGAATTCTGAGCCTATGATGGATGAAGTAGCCCCACTGATCTCCAAAACGACTTCAGGGTTAATTATTCCATTGTCCCAATGACTAGCCACAGGTTTCCATCTATCCATCCATACTAACGTCTTTATCACATGGTCTCCTGGACACACCCTTAGTATTCTCCCCTGAACAAGTATATTTATTCTTTAACAGCCACCCTGAGAATTTTTCCCAGTTCTTTCTTTTTATTATAAATTTCATCTTTAATTCATCTCTCTATTCCCCCATTTTCCTATAAGCAGACAAGAGAAGCCATGCTGTGTCCTCAACATTTTGCTTAAATATTTCTTCCACTAAATATCCTACGTCGTCACTCACAAGTTCTACTATCTATAGAGTACTAGAACACAATTCAGCCAACTTTGTGTCCAATTATGTGTTCTACTTTTTGTCTGATACTTCGTCAGAATGGCCTTTATCATCTATATTTCTACCAAAATTCTGATCACAGCCACTTACATTTTTTCACAAAAAAATGAGGTTTTCTTTACTGGTAACTTCTTTAGATCCCTCACCCGAATCACCTTTAAGGATTTTTTTCATGGCAATGCACCTCAAAACTCGTCTATCCTTTACCCCATCATCCAGTTCCAAAGCTACTTGCACGCTTTGTTTTTTTTTAAAGATTTTTATTCACAATACATATCATCATCAATTTTTGCAGTACAAACTCTCCTCATATAGAATATGGTGAAACCAGGCAAAACCCCTTCATTTTAGACATGAATAAACCAGTGGAACATACATTTATGCTTCCATTATATTTACAGCAAATATAACAAAATAACTCAACTTCCTTGGAGGCATAGTTCATGTGTGTTAACTCATCAAGAAGAAAAACATATTAACATCTTAAGTGAGTCACACCCTGGAATCTGGTGGAACATATTTGGTCTGAAGGCTATATGTTGTGGGCACATAAACAAGTTGGAGACTTTTTTTTTTCTTTTTGCAACACAGTCTCACCCTGGATAGAGTGCTATGCTATCATAGCTCACAGCAACCTAAAACTCTTGAGCTTGAGCAATTCTCTTGCCTCAGTCTCCCGAGTAGCTGGGACTACAAACTTGGGCCACTGTGCCGGGCTAGTTTTCTCTATTTTTAGTAGCGACTGGGTCTCACTCTTGCCCAGGCTCTTGCTCATCTTTAGGCATTTTTTATAGCAGCATCCCTGCTTCTCAGTACCAATTTTTACCTTAGTTTATTGGGTCTGCTATAACAAAATACATTAGACTAGGTAATTATAAACAATAAAAATTCATTTTTCACAATTCCAGAGGCTGAGAAGCCCAATATACAGGTGCCAGCAGATTCAGTGTCTGATGAGGTCCTGTTCTACATAGATGGCACCTTCTGCATGTCCTCGCGTGGTGCAAGGGGCAAGGGAGCACCCTTGAGACTCCTGTGAAAGGGAACTAATTCCATTTATGAGAGAGAAGACTTTCTGACTTGATTATGTCCTAAAGGCCCCGTTTCTTAGTACTGTAACATTGAGTATTAAATTCCAATATGTAAATTTGGAGAGGAACACCAATATTCTGATCATAGCATATGAACTTCAGTTTAGCAAAAACAAGAAGAGGAGGAAGAATGAGGAGGAGACAGACACACGTATTTCTGGATGACCCTCCATATAATTATGCTGAGTGAAAAATCCGAATGCAGAAGGTTACATCCTGTGTGATTTATTTTATATAACTTTCTTGAAATAACAAAATTATAAAAATGGAGAATAGATTAGTGTTGCCAAGGGGCTGAGGACAGAGGAAGGGGGATGGAATTAGGTCTGTACAGCTACAAAAGGACCCTTGTGATGAAGGGATGATGCTGCATCCGGAAGGTATCGATGCCAATCTTGGGACATTGCCCTGTAGTTCTGCAATGTGTTATCCCTGGGGAAAAGTGGGGAAAATAGACCTGGAATCTGGATGTATTATTTCCTAGAAATGTACGCAAATCTACAATTATCTTAAAACATTTAATTAAAAATGTTGAGATTTCCTTCATACCAAACTACATGGTCTGTCTTCCCACTTGTTCAAGTCTTCCAGAATAGTTTACAGTTTTCTTTCATATATTAATATTATAGATCTATGGCATTTCTTTTCATTGTATTTTCTAAATATGTATTTGTGTTTATGAAAGTTATCGATCACAGTATATTAATATTGTTCTTTTCCACTTTATTGTATTTTCTGATTATTTATAGTAGTCTTCCAAGTATGCAATCATATTTTCTGCAATAATGATAATGTTGTATATTTGTTTGCAATGTTTATATCGTTGATTCCTTTTCTAGTTCTGTGAAATTACCAAGCATCTTCTGTTAAAAATATTAAGTAATAATTGAGGATTTTTGTTGTTTTAGTGGATGGTGGATTTTTTTGTTTGTTTCTAACTTTAATGGAAGTACTTTTAATGTTTAATGTTTCTATCCATTAAGCACTATATTTATTATATTAAGAAAATGTCTATCTCTAAACAGCATTGTTAAATCTGATCACATACTATCTTTCAAAAAGCCTCCAATGAAGTCAATAAAAATATAATGTAAACCATAAATGCAAGCCACATAAATAATTTTAATTTTTCTAGTAGCTACATTTTTAAATGTATAGAGAAACATGTGGAATTAATTTTACTAATAGCTTTACTTAACAGAATATTTTAAAATATCATTTCTATGTAACCTATATAATAATTATTAATGCAGCATTTTATATTCTTTTCCTTGTACTAAGTCTTTGAAATCTAGTGTGCATTTTTTGTTTATCAATGCATATCAATTAAGATTGGCCACATGACTCTAGTGGCTGTTTTGCTGGACAGCATAGTTCTAATGGGGTTTTATCATTTTAGAAATATGTCTAAATACCTTATCTCTGCATCACATGGACTTATGGAAGGACTTCATTACGCTCTTCTTTTAGCCTCTGAAAACTTACTCCTTCTGTTTGGAATATTCTCTCTTCCTCTTCTTCACTTGGCTAACTCTTTCTTACATCCATCAGTTCAAAGCCATCTTTACCTACTCGCAGAAAGCCTTCCCTGCCTCAAATCTGGGCTGTTTCTGTATCTGCATTTCCTCCATGACCTGTTTTCCATATTCCTCCAGGATTCTTCCACTTGTCATTCTAAATTCTTCCTTCTTGGGAGTAGAGACTATCTTGCTTCTCATATCCCCCACGTTAAAGGACAATGTCACAGCAGGTACTCAACACGTACTTGTTACATAATGAACAGAGGTTATTGTGTGAGAGATAAACCTTTGATGGAGAACAGAGGAAAACGGTATGTCCTGTGTAATTACGATTGAGGAAAGAGAAAACTTTGAATATAAATAGAAGACTTAGAATGGAGTCTTAGAAATGAATGGATGGTCAGCAAAGAGAGTAACATGTTTGCCCCACATTAAAGTCAGAAAATCATGTCTCCATATCTAGGTTGTAAAATTGAGGAGGTGGGGCGGAATGTATAGGTGTCTGTCAACATCTTGTTGGGGACAGAGGAGGATGTAAATCCCCAGGGGCAGATGTCAAGATGTACAGCATTCTCCTTCAGTGTCCTGGGCCACTAGGAGTTTAAGTATTTTTCTGTTCCCTTGATTGAGGTAATAGTGTGAGTAAAGGAAGGATCATCAACCAATCACCACCCTGAAGCTTTAGAAGAAAATCACTGCCTTATAGAAACCTGCAAAAAAACTGTCTCTGAGGTATTTCAATGTTAAAATCTCTCTCCCTCTCTGGATTTATATTTTTATATTTCTCCCTGTCTAAGACATGTCTCATTGTGGCCCATCCTATATCCCGTCTAATGGAAGAGAGACATCTTAACTTTCAAAAACTGACAGCCAGCATGACCCAAGTAGCTCATATCTTTGGGAAATTACTAAGTAATTACAATAACAATAGTAATGGAGACCATCTACCACACAATTACTATGTGTCAGGTACTGAGCTAAACACTTCATCTACATCATTTCATTTAAATGTCACAAATTTTACAAATAAGTGATGGGCTTAAGGTCTCATAGTTAATAATTAACTGAGCTGGGATTTGTTCCCAATCCATCCAATTCCAAAGCCCACGTAGTCATACATCATATTTTATTACTTGTGATTTGTCAAACCATATAGAATCCTATTACTGAAAATCTTAGTCATCAATCTTTGCTTTTGGCCAACTCCAGTGCACTCAGCTATCACTCTGATTCCCTCATCTTCAGGGAGAACTTCACGCCCAGTCACATCTGGTCCTGTGATTAGACCAAAGAGAGACGCTTCACTGGGTCTCCTGCTTTCATGTCTCATGAGAGCATGAGCAGAATGATTGACTCAGACCCCTTCACAATTGGACACCACAGCAGCTCACGGTCAGATGCCTTCTATGTGAGGGTCAATTAAGAGGTGTGCTTGATTGTAAACCAAGGAAATAAGGGACAGATGGAGGAATTTGGTCACAGTAACTGAAGATGTTTGGACAGCTGCTGTGGTGATTACATCACCAGTCCCTTGCCTTTCAGTAAAGATTGTATCTTGTTGATAACTCTTGAACAGAAGCAAAAGCATTTGTCTTTGTGATCCCACCTTCAAAGGCTGAAATACTTACAAGGTAAAAATATTGCCAGGCCCTCAATCAGCTGTACTCAGCTTTGACTGCACATTAGAATGGCTCAGAGAGTTTTTAAAACTCTCCATCCTCAGTTTAAATATACCAGGGATCAATTTCCTCAGAATCCCTGGGGGTGAGATTCAGGGATGTGTATTTATTATCGACCCCCTTCCCATATGATTCTAAAGTTCAGTCAATGAGAGAACCACAGCCCTAAAAATATTTCCCTTATTTTATCATAGCTACCAATTGAAAAATAACAGGACATTTAAACTGTTTTATTGTCAGTGTCTAAAGTAATTGCATTGCAGATAGAAAGTGTTATCTATACAATATCAATTCTTTAAAATATTTTATGTTCTTGGTAACCACACATATCATGTGTGTATACACACAGACACACCTATGTTTCATATAGTGTATATCTTGTGTATTTTAAAAGAATTACATTATCAATTTTTGAATATAGTGTACTTACATATTTGAATATGTATATCCACATATGTGATAAAGCTTGTTGATTTTGTTTATTATCTTTGTCTACTTAGTATGTCAGTGTCTGACAAAGATATTTTAAAATCTTCCATTATTGATAAAGCATCATTTGTCAAGTAATCACATAAACTGCTTTTCTATCTTAAGAATATGTTAAGTGCATCTGTATGGTTTATTATTTGGTTTTTCAGGTGTTGTTTAAACTTTCATTATTGAATAATATATTTATTTATCTCTAGTATTATTTTTCACCTGGATTTCGTTTTTCCAGGATGAATTATTGCTTCATTGGGTTGTGCCTGATTGCCTCATTTTCACTGGGTTAATATTTACATAGTACGGTATTTTTGTTCCTTTACTATTTAAACTTATTGTGTCATTTTGTTTCAAGTAGTTCTCTCTATAAAACATTATAACTGGATTTTCAAAACCTAGTCTGATAATATATTTTATAATAGCAAATTTTATTCACTTAAATGGATTGACATTTTTTTTCAACAGTTTTTCTTTATTTTTTTTCTTGATTCTCTTGGATTGATATATTTTCTGTATTGATTATTCCTATCTGAGGTTTTAGGGATTATGAGTTATATAAATAGGTTTAGATGGCTAGTCTTAATTTTTTCACATACAAAATGAATTAAAAATTCTTAACCATGTCTTGAAGTATTCTGAATTTTTAATATTTTTTTGAACATAACAAATACCTTGGCTGGGCATGGTGACTCACACTTATTAGGGCCAAGACAGGGGGATTGCCTGAGCTCACAGGATCAAGATCAGCCTGACCTGAAGAAAGACCTCATCTCTAAAAAAAAAAAAAAAAGCTTGGTGTTGTGGTGGTAGGGGCCTCTAGTCCCAGGTACTTGAGAAGCTGAGGCAAGAGAATCGCTTAAGCCCAGGAGTTTGAGGTTGCTGTGAGCTATGATGCCATAGCAATCTACCAAAGGAGACAAAGTGTGACTCTGTCTCAAAAATAATAATAATAAAATAAAATAACAAATAACCTTAAACATGATTTATGACCAAACATCTGTGCTCATTATGGTACTTATTGTTTAGAGTTTCTTTTGCATGTTTTGCATAAACATAATTATTACTTTCACATGCAAAAGCTAATAACATTTACTGATGTTTTATCAATTTCTGGGTGCACAGAAATTGTCTGTAATTTACATTTTGACTTTTTTTCTTATATCTCACATCTTTCTGGATTTGAATTTCTTCTTTTGTAAAATGCATTCTATATTCTAGCAAGAGCCTAAAATTAAGCTCTTTTAGTCTTTGAATTCTAAATAAATGCCTTTATTTTAATAGTTTAGCTGGATATAAAATGTCTTCCTTCAATACAATGTGATATTTACCCTTTTGTCTTTGAGCACTATCATCACCAAAAAAAAAAAAAAAAAAGTCTCTTGTCATTCTAAATTGTTTTTTTTAATTTAAAAGTAAAATTTATTTCAGATTAATGTAAGGGTACAAACAACCAGGTTGAAATATTTGATTTGATCAGGTAGAGTCCCTTTGTGGTTATGTCCCTTATATAAAAGGTGTGTCAAACACCTCCACCCTGTTCCTATTCAGTGAGAGCACCCCAACCCCTTCCCTCCCTTGTTACCCCTCTCCTCACCTTGAATTGAAAAGAGACTTTCTCCTATGTGGACATATATCAGATCATCTACTGGCTTCATTTTAGTATTAAGTACATCAGATGTTTGTTTTTCCATTTTTGTGATACTTTACTAACAAGAATATGTTGCAATTCCATCCAGAATATTTAAAAAGATATGAAATCACCATCTTTTTATGGCTGACTAGTATCCCATGGTGTGCATGTACCTCAATTTGTTAGCATATTCTAAATTGTTTTTTTCTCTGTGTCTACTCAGTCTTTTATCTCTGGTAAGTTTTAAGATAGTGTTTTTACCTTTGTCTTACTACTGTTTTACTCAATGAGTGGGTATTGATTTATTAAAATTAATTCTTCTGCATAAAATTTTGACCTGTAGAATGGTTTCTCCAGTTCTTAGAAAAAACAGAAACTACCTCTTTATACATTTTTCTTGTTTTTTTTTTTTTTTTTTTCTTGAGACGGATCCTCAAGCTGTCCCCCTGGGTAGAGTGCCATGGCATCACAGCTCATAGCAACCTCCAGCTCCTGGGCTCAAGCGAGTCTCCTGCCTCAGCCTCCCAAGTAGCTGGGACTACAGGCGCCCACCACAACGCCCGGCCATTTTTTGGTTGCAGCCATCATTGTTGTTTGGCAGGCCCGGGCTGGGGATTCGAACCTGCCACCTTAGGTGTATGTGGCTGGTACCTTAGCCGATTGAGCCACAGGCGCCGAGCC
>CAUYQV010112364.1:0-67503 GCA_963574575.1 Galagoides demidoff
CCCCCCCACCCCGCCCGCCGGCGCCCCCCCCCCAGCCCCCACCCTCCTTCCCGCTGCCCCCCCCCCAGCCTGCAGCTCTCAGCGTCATCTTTTGGTCTGTATGGAGCCGTGGAGCCTTCTCTGTTCTCTGTCCCACAGGTGCTCCAGGTGTGGTCCCATCCTTCCATCCTGCTCATCTCCACTGTCACCGTCACTAAGTGTCTCCTTGTACCTCTTAGTGGGTGTCCACTCTCTTTCTTCTTCAGAACCCCCCACTCTTCACACCCCGCAGCAATCTTGCACAGATGTCTCTGTATGAAGGCGCTCCTCTGCTCTCCAGGAGGCCTCCCCACGGGCCGAGGCCATCTCTTCTCCACCTCTTTCCCCTGGATTTTCCTGGGGCCTAGTTATCCTTCCACCAACCCCTCAGGCTGCTTCACTCACATCTGGGCATCGAGGGTCACCCAGGAGAGCCGCCCATCCACGGGGTGGTCCCTAAGTAGCCTCTGCCTCAGCAGCACTCATAGCTGCAAGACATTGTAGTATAAGTATAATAATACGTTTATGCTGTGCTTCTGTTGTCTGCTTGGTGTCCACCAGTGGGACATCATTTCCCTGAGGCAGGACATGGTCCTGCTGCCTCCGGGGGAACAGGGCACACCCGAGGGCTGCTGGTGAGCAGGATCAGTCCAACTGTGGGAGAGGTCACTGAGGCTGTGGGATCCAAGTCTCGCCTGTGACCACTCAGCTTCCACGGGGCAGAGCCTGGACATGGCTGGTTCTTCTACTATAAACTCACGGCTCCTCTGGACAGTGCTGCCGAGAATTCTAGGTTGTTTTCATGCTGCTGGCAGTCAACTCCCAGGCCAGGAAGCTGCAGGGTTACTCCTTCCAGGGGGCTCTTTGCTCTCCATGTGCTCCTGGCTCTCCCTCCTCCTGACAGCTGGAGAATTCACTTCCACTGTCCACAGGGAAGCATACGAGGCAGTGCTACGTGTATTTAGTTGGGGATTGTAATGTACTTACCTCACCTCACGATGGAAACCTGCATGTGTTTCTGGACAATTCAGCAATAGCTTCTATCTTCATCAGTTCCGTGCTTATTTCCACGCAGAAATTTTGGACAAAAGCACTTCACCTCACCTGCCTTGATTTGATACTCTTGTTTTTCCTTTGTAGCAGAAGAGTCACTTTTAGGCCTGTAAGGAAAATCTGCCATTTCCCCAACGCGGCAAAATCGGGCAGTTGAGAGAAGAGAGCCCCGAGGTGCTGGCGCGTGGAGAGTGTGTGCGCGGCTCAGTGCGAGGCGGTTAATGAATTACAGCCGCATCATTACCTCTACATGTTGGTTTTAAACACATATTTATTCTTCTCTGGCTCAACAGTTACCCTCCAGAGTGAAGCCGGGGCTGGAGCACTTCTGCTTTTAATTTTTCTTTACTTCTCGCTCTTCCCTCCCGCCTTCCTTGCATTCTCTGCCCCATCTTCTCGTCCTCCAAGTTTTCCTTTCTCCGTCTACTTTTTAATAACACCTTTATTTTAACGTGTTTGCACCTTCTCACCCTGGACAGAACAACCCGGGATTCTGTAGCACGGAGGAGGCTTGGGGTCTGCGTAGACACGGACTCTAGTAATAGCTCAGGAGCCACCTGGCCAGGTGCCTTTTTCTCTTCTTCTTTTCTTACTTCTGTGTGGTCAGGGCTTGAAAGGAGGAAAGTGAGATTTCCTTGTGCACCCTCCCACCTCTCTGCCACGGTGCCGGGTTATTCCATGGGTGCGATAGGAAACAGAATACACCTGAATTACTGTACAGTAGAAGGGAATTTAATTAAGAATATACACATTAGAATTTCAGTGGGATTGCCTATTTAATGTTACTTTATTAAGCCTTCTATCAAACCCTTTTTTATGTATATCAGTTGATATACAATTAATCTGTTCTCTTGTGAGAAAAAAATAGCACCTGAGGTGAATGGAGAGTGTCAGATGATAATAATTATCAGCAGCTGTTCACTTGCAGCACCTCTGGCCGACACGGGGGATGCTGTGAGCTACCACTCCTCGCAACAGCCCACCTCATTAGATTTGACCTTCCCAGCTGGGGATTTCATTTGTGTTTTTTTAATGGGTTTGTATACTGCAAATCACAACACCTTATGAAGACGGAGGCTTTGTAGCTCTAACAAAAGAGAGCGCACGAGTTTACAAAAAAGCCCCCGCTCTTGCCGGCTGGCAGGGAACCCTGGGTAACGCAGGTAACTTTTCAGCTGCTGGCTGGGGAGAGGCATCCCACCCCGATGTCTTAGCTGAGATAAATGCATTTCCTTGGCTTTGAAGCACCTCTGCCCAATGCAGCCACCAGCAGTAAAAAAGTAATTGCCGAGTCCTGATTGCACTTCGGAGCCTGATGACAGCCCACTTAAAGCCAGAACTCCGAGTGCACAGAGCCCCGACTTCCAGCAGCAGCGAGTCGTCCCCACACAAAGTGTCTTTTCGTAGACGACCCGGGACAGCGGAAGCGGAGATGATAGATGCAGGGGTAGGGGGAGTCTTTGGAAAAACATCTCTGGTTTTCTTTCTTCCTTTCCATTTATGTTTGTAATAAACTCAGTCTCATACAATTAGCCTCAATTGTTTTTATATCTTTGGAGGCAATAATATAGGCAGCCTGGGGAATACAGTGGTAATCCGTGTACCTGTGTTCATTTACCCAAATCACTATGGTTACAGCCAGGGCAAACTGTTTACTGTGAGAATCTGAGAGCCTCTTTCCAGCTACTAATGACCTTTCTGTTCCTCCAATAACATCAACAAACCGGGGAGGCTGCCCACGCCATTAAAGCCAATTGCCTCTCAAGTTACTGAGGGACTTGTGCGTTTCCTCATTTATTTTCTCTCATCTGATGTAACTCACATGCCACTTTCTTGTCTTTAAAGAAGGGGAAAAACTGTGGATTATTGATTTGCTTCTGAACAGAAGACCAACCTAAAAGCCCCGATGAATTGTCACTCATTATTGAAATTACTGAACACTAATTAAACTGGCAGCTTAAATCCCAGCAGACCGTGCTCATCTGAAGCTGAAATTCAGACACTTGGGCAGTGGAAGAGAGAGAGCGTTAGCAACCACCGGGATTGTAATAAGCTTTGCATTAATTTTTGCTTCTTAAAGGCACACAGCCCTATTTGCAGTGGCCCTGACGGCCGCCATGGAACGGCTTCAGGCGCCTGTCCTGGTTCTTTGCAGGAACTGGCGATTCAGATCTGTCGCAGAATTTCTCAGCCTTGATCCTGTGGTGAGGGCAGAGTGTGCAGCCTGAGACACCACCAGGAGAGCCTGGAGGAGCCGTGGGCACAGTGGGGCAGGCGAGAAGTCTGCCTGGCAATTCAGGGTGCTTTAGTGAGAGGAAACTGAGTCAGGCTGGCTGCCCGAGTGACCACGCAGGCCTCCTTGGAAACGAAAAATGCCCAACGGCATCTCCAATCATCACGTCTGATTTACTTTCTAAAATATGCCTTGGCCTATTTTCCCGCTGCACAAACTCCACATGAATTATGCATGATTATGGTTAATCCACCTCCTTTGGCGCTGCCTAAGTGGTAGCCTCTCGTTTGCTCAGCTTCAAAGGGGGCTGGTTCTGGGGAAGGATGGGGCTGGTCCAAGGCTGACATGGAGCGTGAATGTCCCAAAGTCACAGGACAGAGCTAATTGGGCCTCAGGAAGGGCTGTGTCCACACGCAGGAGGGAGGTGGAGGTGGGGGTCTCTTGGCCAGGTGCATTCAGACAAGGGATTCTTGTCAGGTTTAGTGCTTTTGTTCTTGAGATTTTTTACAAAATTAGAAATTTGCAAAGTTCACAACAGCTTTATCCATATGGGTCCAAGCTGGAAATAACCCAACTGTCCATCCATCCACAGGTGAGTGGATGAGCAGACTGAGACACACCCACACAGTGGAGTCCTACCCAGCAACCAACAGGGAGGAGGCTGGACACACGCACAGCCCAGCAGCTGTGCCCTTCACAGTGGGGCAGTGGGGGACTCTCATCTGCATGAGAGTATGAGCATGACCTCATCAGCCTCTTTCCTCTAAACCTCATGGAAGAGTGTATATTTCAGTGTATGGAGATGAAGAAGGTGTTTTACTGCCTGAGCAAGTTGAGAGAGGGCCCTGGGGAGTCCCTGGTAGGCCCTATTCCCTCTAAGTGAGGACCACAGGCCATAGACCATCTTAAAACCAGGTACTCCTTTGGAAATTTAAAACTGAGAGTCTTTGCTAAGCTGATTAGAGTTTCACTCCTACTGTTCTCAGAGTAGAGTTTAGGCCTGGAATTCCCACAGGCAGGGAGTCCTAACAGGGACACAGTTGACACTGTGGTTGTGGTCAGCCCAGAAGCACAGGACAGGCATTTTCTGATTCTTGACAGAGCAGTGTTCCCAGGGAACCAGCCCCCGTTTCCTCCATGCTTCCCTCTCTTGGGTAGCCACACCGGGATGGCAAAGCCCTGCAGGCCTCAGGAGGAACCTGGTCATTGCTGCTGTGGGGACAGGGCCAGGGTGGCGCTGGTGTCACACCCCCACCAGGGCTGGCCACTCAGTCTGCATGGGAACCACGCCGTGGGGAGCAGGGCTGTTTCAGGAGCCAGGGGTTCACCTTGACCACAGAATACAAAGATGCTGTTTGTTTGGGAGCAGGGCAGAGTTGGGGGCATGATGAAGGCTACGAGCGCCACATCTGACCCTCCACAGCAGTGTCAGGATCCACACTGATAAAGACTGAGCAAAGCAGAGGAGACTGCTTGATTATACTCCATCTTATTTCTCTTCTTTTCTGACAAATAATTATGGTTTTAATTAGATTCTGACATTTTATTTTCACACCCACAGTTATTTCCAGGTGACCACAATATTTTACATGCCTCTTACAACAAAGTGTATCACCTCACTACTTGTTGACTTGATCTCTGTATATTTTGTACTATTTTTCTTTATTGATAGAGAGTAACATCTTTTAGTAGTTTAATGGTAAACCCTAAATTTTAAACACACAAATTCTAGCAAAGACTAAATTTAGTGAATAAGAACCTTAATGCACTTTTATTCCACACCAAGCTTTCTCCCAGCTCCTAGCTTTTGCCTTATTATGAGTTTCATGATAACATCTTTGTTGACTCAAGTAACCATAACAAAACCACGAGCCTGGAGGCATCTATTTTCCTCCCAGCTCCGGGGGCTGGATATTCCAGTTGAGATCTGGGGGGTCATGACTGCTGAGAGCTATCTTCCTGGCTTGCAGGTGTCTGTCATCTGGGGATGTTCTCATAAGCTTTTCCTCTGTGTGTGTGTGTGTGTGTGTGTGTAGGGAAGAAGAGCATGAGAGGGAGCTCTCTGGTATCTCTCCATAAGGACACTAATTGTGTAGGATCAGGGCCCCACCCTCATGGACTCATTTAATCTCAGTTAATTCCTTGGCCACCCATTCTCCAAATATGGTCACATTGGGGGCTGGGGCTTTCACATTTGAGTTTAAACATGTATTGAGTCCAAAATATATACCAAGGAGTTAACACTTTTTTACTGTTTATTATTCTATTCCAATGTCAGGTTGAAATAAATCTCCAAAAAACAGCCTTTATTTATTTACATTTGCTGCATGCCATTTATTTATGAATCTTAGCACTTTGGTTTCTTTCCTTGCTACAATGCATCCCAAAGTATTGTGTTTTGTTTTTTTTTTTTTAAACAGGGATTCTACTTCCTGATTTCTCACTCATCTGAAAATATCACTCTTCGACCTTACTCTTCAACAGCAATTTGAGGTTCGTAATGAGTTCTCCTCAGCATCGTGAGGATGTCCTTTTAGTCTTTCCTGGTCTCCGTGGAAGCTGACGAGATGTCTGCCATCAGCCTGACTGTAGTTATTTTTTAGATAATCTTTGTTTTCCCTCTGGTGGGCTCTGTGATTCCCTCCTCACCCTTGATGTTCTGCAGTTACATGGGGACATGTCTGTGTGGGCTCCTTTTTACTTATCCTGTACAGGGTACTTCATGGATATTTAAATGTAACTAGATGCACTTAGATTCTGGAGGCAACATCTCAGTTATCTTCAAGTGTTTCCTTGGTCTCATTTTGTCTGTTTTCTCTCTCTGATCTCCTTGAAGAGGGCCATTCCCCGTCCTGGGTCCATCCTTTTTGTCTTCTGACTCTGTGCAGCAGTTCAAGTCACGTTCTTATTTCTATCTTATAGTTAATTAATGCTTTTCATCAGTGACTCGTTAACTATTTAGTTCTTTACTGAGTTTTTTCCTAACTATGCTTTTCATTTTCACAATTTCTACTTGGTTTTATTTTTTATAATTACACCTTCTTGTTTTATATCTACCTTGTCTCTTATAACTACTCATTATTGTGTTTTATATATTAATCTATTTTTTATCTTGTGGAGGCTTTAAATACTTACTTTTAAATCCTTTTTGGTTTCTTCTGTATTCTCCTGTTTGTTGAGTCTATTGATGTATCCATGACATGGATCTACATGCTTATGACCATGGTTTGCAAGTCATATTCCATGAGATGTTTTTCTTCCATTCCCTCAATTATGAACCCATTGGCCATAGCAGGTGCATCTGATAACCCCTGTCTTCATCTGCTGCAGGGGACCCCTATAGAATTGCTCTTACCCTTTTCAACTGGTGGGCCATCCAGCAAACATGAAGGAATAAATTCTTCATATGCCCCATGGGGCAAATCCTGTCCAGCTGGGGATGAGAGCCAGTAGTTACATGTTACTTTCTCTTTTACAGGTAGCAGGTTCTGAGCTATACTCTCTATGGTCCCTTAGCCTCAGGGATTGAGCTCTGATTGTTCATAACACGGACCAAGCTCAGTGGCTTTCAGGTGAGGGGCCTGAGCTTCCCGACCTTCCCAAGCAGATCACCTGCTGAGGGGTAGGGTGTGGCCACCTGTTCCCATCTAGCTCTGTCTCGGCAAGTCACCTGCATGTCTGGAGACCCTGGCCTTCTCTTCACATCTAATCTAAAACAGGAAATAGCCTATGAGAACAGTGTACTGGGACTGCAGCCTCCAGAGGCAGAGAAACCTCTCAGCCTTTATTTAAGTGACAAGGAGTTGAGGTTCTGCTCGCCCACAACTGTTAGCTACTAATGACACTCAGTTACTCAGTTTAGGCTTTATAGTTTATAAACTTCTTCCATATCTGCCTTACCACTTGGGCTGTAGGCCCCCAGGGGAGGCAGCTATCCTGGTGATTTCCAGTTTAGAGAAGAGACCCACAAGTTCAGAGACTTCCTGAATGTCCGGAGACCTGCTGTCCACACTCCCTGCTCCAAATGAGGATGCCTTCCTCTGTCATGTCCAACAAAAAGGCTCAAAATGCTAGGTCAGAGGTATGGCCTGGGCCCAGTGTAATGTCTGGTTGGAGAGGAAGGAATCGTGGACATGGGAAACACATGGCAGGGCTCATCCAGTAAGTGGCACAGGCATGTGGCCGCCTCTGATGGAAGCTGCTGGAGAAATACTGGACGCCTGGTGGCTCGCAGCTGAGAGGCCTTGGGACGCACTCATGGACTGTATTTGGGGGTTGGTTCCTGCAGTTTCCAAGGTGCTTCAAGGGATTTCGAGGTCTTGTCTTACCTTCCTTCTGCAATGAGCAATTCTGTGTGAGACCAAGCTCATTAAACAGGAGGGCGCAACTGCAGGTCAGGCCAGGCTGTTAACTACGCAGAAACAGGCACTCCATTGACCCAGAAAGAGATATTTAAAGATATAGTTTAAGAATTAAGATAAAGTGCAGCTCCGGCAGCCGTTCTGAACAGCGTAGTTGAGAGCCTGGGGGTGGTGGTGGTGGTGGTTTAAGCACTTGAGAGACTAAAGGCTTAAGTCTAATCTCCGTGCTGTGCTCAGATTCCCAGCCCGCTCAGCTCCGCAGCGGTGCCTGGGGCTATGGGCAGGACAAGGGCACAAAGGACACCGTGCTGTCTGGAGATGAGGGCCCAGCCTCCTGCCAGCCAGGTGGCCTGGGGTGTAGGACTGTCCCATCCCCTGTGTGGGACCTGGTCACTGAGAGGCTCTTTGGGGACATTCAGCTTCCCTCCTAGCCAGGTGGCAGAATTGGCTGCTGTCTGGAGCTCCTTCCCCAAGAAATGGCCGTGGGTGAGAGATTTTTAAAAAACCAGTCCAGAGCGGCAGTTACCCTGGAGTTTGAGCCCATAGTCCGTGGAAGGGCATCTCCATTTTCCAAAGCACCTGGTGGCTGCTCTTTAACGCAAGAGCAAAAGGTGGGTTTGAAAGACAGCCGGGGAGGGGGGAACAGTTATTCAGAGAAAGAATCAGCAGGCTCTTCCGGAAGAAAGAGGAAATAAAAGATTCTTATGGATCCCAAGAGATCTGAAGATTATAAAAAACAGCACTAAAATGTTCCCAGGGCTCTTTAGTGAGGGGCACCCTGACCCTGCAGATGGGGGTGAGGCTTGGTCAGATGACAGGCTTTCAGGCTGTTGTTGAATTGCAAAAGGGCCGATGCTTCCCGGCGCCTCTGCCACACCAGTTTAGGGTCCTCCATCCTTCTGTGGAAAGAAGGGAGTGGTGAAGGGTTGTGGAGGGGTCTAGAGACCAAGAAAGAAGATTAACAGACAATTCCAATCCATGGGGCTCCTAGCAAGGCCCAGGAGAGGGGTGTCAACTGGTAACTTGTTCACAACATCTCCCCAAAGTTGGGGCATCAAAGAACCCATCTTGCTGGCACCTCTTAGCTGCTCAGCTGGACTCTGGACTTCTCAGAGTTCATACAGGCCCTGATTGGCCATCCCTAAGGTCTCGAGGCTGCACTCTGGCTCCGCCGAGCAGATTACTGGAGGTTTCTGTGGCCAGAACAGGCCTGTGTGGGGTCCAACAAGCCGTTCCTCTGCTTCCCAGGAGCTGCTTGTGATCTATCACCCTCCTGATGTCCTCTAGCAAATTCTACCTTCTGCTTTTATCTGTATCTGTTCTCACCATGATCTTTATTAGTCAGGGTAAAATTCAGAATCAGGAAGCCAACCAGTGCCTTTATTTTTATTTTTTTTCATGTAAGGACATATATACACAGAATCTCAGCGGGCACTGTTTCCTGGAAAAAATTAGTCAGTTAGAACTGCAGATCTGAGCTGTGGAAGCTGTTTCCTGAGACATGGACAGACGAGGATTTTAGAGGAACCCAACTTGAGCTCAGCTGGCCCTGTGGCCAGTCACCATTATGGACAGTGCTCCAGCTTCTGCCCCCCAGAAGACCAGGCACAGGGTCACTCACAAAAACCCTCAAGCCAAATGGGAGGCCCCTTTACCCATCAAAATTGCCTTGAGGAGGCTCAGCGCCTGTGGCTCAAGTGGCTAAGGCGCCAGCCACATACACCTGAGCTGGCAGGTTCGAATCTAGCCCAGGCACGCCAAACAATAAATACGGCTGCAAAAAAAAAAAAAAAAAAAAAAATAGCCAGGCATTGTGGCAGGCACCTGTAGTCCCAGCTACTTGGGAGGCGGAGGCAGGAGACTCGCTTGAGCCCAGGAGTTAGAGGTTCTGTGAGCTATGATGCCAGGGCACTCTACCCACGGTGACAGCTTGAGGCTCTGTCTAAAAAAAAAAAAAAAAGAAGACTGCCTTGAGGAGTCAGAAGCCTCCATGGGGCAGATCAGACCAGGACCGTGGAGAACTAACGATTTTGTTCCTTCTACGTGTGTGATTGTCAGAAGAAGCCCCTTGGGGCCTGGAAGGGATGCTGGGCCTCAGATGTTCTGTGAGTGTGTCCCCAGGGGGCAAGGTGCTTGCCCTAGCCCTGTAGCTCAGTGCTGAAGTCGCTGGGTGGAGCCAGGATATGAGGGCTCACCATCAAGGCCACCTGCAAAAAGGTGACCCCAGCTGCCTATGTCACTTCACATGGCTTTAGTAGCCACAAGCACAAAAGTAAAAAGAAACAACTGAAATTAGTTTTATATTTTATTTACTCCAATGTATGCTAAATATTATCATGTCAACTTGTCATTAATGTAAAAAATTAGTGAGCTATCTTAGTTTCCTCGTGAAACCTTTAGAGGCTGGAGTGAACTTAACACTCACGGGGCATTTCAAGTCTACTGGCCTTAGTGAAGGGACCCAACAGGTCTGTCTTGTGCAGAGCGGCCGTACTGTTGACAGTGCTCCCCATGGGGCGGCTTTACCTGGGTCCACTCCTGGGCATTTGCCCCGTCAGATGTTCTCATCTGTGACTTGGGCCTTGTCTGGCCTGATCCTTGGAGAAAGTACATCCCCTGCTACAGATCCGTGATGCCCACGTATATGTCATCAGCTCCAGGCCACACCCTGGAAAGATCTCTAAACTTTTGTCTTATCTTTTTGTTGTAGCCAGATGCTCTTTCCAGGCTGTGTGTTTGAGGGAGGAGAGGGCAGGGAGCTCAGTGGACCTGTGTTGGCACACCTTTGTCTGTGTTGTACCTGCAGCTGTGGAGTGCCTTTTACCAACTTAGTCGCTTGGTCTCTGGGTGCTGCCTGAGGGGCTGGGACACCAGACAGAGCCCCTCCTGGTTGGAGCAGCCAGTCTGGTCAGTGAACCAAATGGGCAGCCAGAAGTGGCTGAGTGTGCTAGGCTGGTGGGGTGCGCATCCAGACAGGGGACCAGAGAGACCCTCTGACTCTGGGTAAAGTTGGCTGTGACTGTCTCATGTCAAGGGACACAGCTATACATGGCCTGTGTGCATGCCTCTAGCTGTGCTGGGTGCGGTCACTAGGGGAATAAGTAGCATCAAGTGGCCCCTTGAGTGACCTCTGACAATAGTTCTGAGACCAGAGACAGGCCTGGGCAATCAACAGAGTGCCTTTGATTATTTTTGTAAACTACATATAAGTTTAGGAGGCATGGGGTGCACTCTCCTGCTGTCTGTAACCCTTCTCATTTGGGTCTCCAGGTTGGGGAGAGTAGAGCCAAATGGGGGACCTGGGTCATCTCTCAACTATTTGCTCCAAGTGGCAGAAATGTGACAGGACTCACAGTGCCTGGGTCTGTGCTGAGGGCCTAGCTCTTTCTATCTGATGCTCTCCCGCAGGACCCAGCTTCAAGAGCTTCCCACAGAGCCGTGTGAGAAGGATGCCTGGCTTGAGAAGGGTGCTCGCCCCTGCAGAACACTGCAGGGGGAGAGAAAGGGGAGAAGCTGAGCTCAACCTTCTTCCTTCATGGATCTCAGTGTGCATTGAAGTGATCCCAAAACACCTGTCTCCAGTGTGACTTAGTGATGGCTCTGAGTCCGATGAACTCGGAGCTGAGTACTAGGGTCTGTCCTTGCTTTGAATCTAGACATGGAGTTTGTCTGATGTAGAACTTGTGGCTGAAAAATCAAAGCAATTTATAATTTGCTTTTCAAAAGTTAACTCTGAAACTCCTCTTGCACACCATTTCTAATAAAACGTGTGATAATTTTCAAAGATTCTAAAACATACACCAAATAAGCATAAAATACTATGTGTACGGATCTGTGTATGTGCATACAGCATTTATGTATGTGTGCATTTGTCCACCACACACACACACACACACAATCACACACACCCATGTATACAGGGCTATCTAGAAGGTATCAGCCATGTAATATGAAAAACACACCAACCTGGCCAGGTATTTTCCGGATAGAATGAATGATATTCAACATATACTGATAACATTTGTCATCTTGTATATTGTAACTCTTGTAATTATAGAAGTCAAATGTGACTTGAGTAATACAATTTTAAAACAATTTTTTCCTTTTTAAAACTAGGTATACTTTTTTTGTACCTTCTGTATGTATAACACCAAATATATATCCTCACAGTACCTTGCGTATATATTTGCCTGAAGAGCAACAGAAGCTCACCCAAAGGCCTATGTAAACATTCACTTTTTCTGGTCTGTTGGGACCAGACTATGGAACTGTGGGAAGCACAGAGCTGCCCTAGGATCCAGAGAATCGGAGGGGCTGTGGGCTCTGCACAGTCCCCTTCCCATCAGGATGCCCTGCCTCTGGTGGGGGACCCTGTGTGTCCATGTGAGTCTGTACCTGTGTGGTTGTGTTTCTAAAATAAAGTCCTACGATTCTTTGTAAAGAAAACAAACCAAACCGCCCTGGTCACTTTATAGAAGAAAGTGGGCTCTGTCTTCTTGTCCAGGGGAGATCCCTGAGGGTCTGTTGATGCTTTGGGTCCCTGTGTGCACACACAGCCCAGAAGTTTGATTCAGCCATTCCTATGTGCATGGGCCAAATGGTACACCATTGTTTCTTTCTAAGATGTTCTAGGAGCAGGAGCTAGGGATAGTTACTGATGCAACCTCCTTGAAGAAACCTGCGTTTCTTGGAAGATGCTACCATGGCCGTGTCCTGGCACCTTTGTGCACTTGAGGGAACACTCCAGGGCCTAAGCTTGGGGAGCAGGTGTAGGATGGATTTTATACTGCCACATCCCAGTGTCTGCACCTATGTGGGCGGGCCCTTGGAGCCCCCTCTGGTTTAGTGGAGGAGGGGAGAGGCTGAGCTGGGACAGGGCTGCCACCTGCAGGTGAGTGGCTTCTTTTCCTATCCCCCACCCCTGCCTGAGCTCCAGAGATAGTACGGGGTGTCCCTGCCCAGGTACAAGTGCAATGGCCCCACCTGGGCTGGGAGACCCTTGCAGATGCAGCAGGGTGGGGTTATTGCACAGCAATGGGTGATAGCCCAGCACCCTGCAGGGAGGGGCAGCCTTCCCACTCCAGGCCCAGGGCAACGCCTGTGCCTTCCCTTGGCTCCTCTTTGGAGAGCCCAGAGGCTCACCAGGACACGTGGTCACTCCAGGTACGAGAGCTCTACTGGAAATGGGGCTCAGCTCACCACAGTGGGGAGGGGCCGCTGTGTCTCAAGTGAGGTGTCCTCTGACCCCAGCTCTGCCTCCTGGGGTATGCTTAGCACACATGTCAGAAAGCAGAGTTGGAAGCCCTTGTCTGGCTGATGCTCAGGGTGCAGCCCACCTGCTCCCTGCCTCACCTGCATGGCGGGCAGTGGAGGGGGTGGGGACGGGAGCTGCGGTTGCTCCTGTCGGCCCTCGTCATCAGTGCGCACTTCCTGTCCCTAATTTGTGTCTCTGAGGCTTAACGCTGTGCCTGCTGGGGCACGTGGACTTGGCATCTCAGGCCCTGCCTTGAGGTGCTGCTTTGATTCTCACTGGAGCCTAAGGGACTTCCGTCAGGTATTTCCTGAATTTGTAGGTGGCAGGTTTGGGGAGGGGGTATTCCAATCCGTCCCTACATGGGTCCTTCCACCTCACGATTTGCAAACAGAGTGAGATCCGTGAGCAGAACGAGTCCAGAGAAAAGGGAGGCCAGGGCAGGACCTGCTACCCGAAGCTGCCGCTCACCGGCTGTCCCTCCACCCTCACTCAGCGTCCTCTCTGCCCTCTGGGCTTCTGTTTTTCATATTTAATGATAACAAGATGTGAGAAGCTGACTGAAGCCACTGGGAGTTTTCCCGGAGGAACTACACCTTCTTCTACCCTTACGCCCCAACTAGAGGCCCAACTGAACCCGTGAGGGACTCAGGGACATTAGGTGGCTGCGAGGGGCCGAGTGACAACCAGCAGAGAACGTGGGAACTGGAAGATGATGCTCTTCCCCAGTAAGAACTCCCCAGAAACAACAAATAAAGTTTTCGGTACTGAGGGCCCAACAGGGAGACAAAGATTATAAAATGGAGACTGTGCCTTTTGTCTCAGCAGGAGAGAGGTTGGGATGGACGGCCAGAGAAGGTGCTGGTGGCTTGGCCACCAGAGTCAGAGGAAGGGGTGCTGTCCTCTGTGTCCAGCGGGGCTGGATTTGTGTGTGGGGAGGAGCCCTTTCTGCAGACTCTGTACTTCTTGCTCTTGTAAGTAGCCCTTGGAAAAGAAAAAAATATAAGAAAGAAAGAGGCTTCAGAAGATGGATATTTGGGGAAGCTCTCTGGGGACCGGCCAGACAAGGAGGGGCGGGGGGCTCAGACTCTCTGGAAAGTGAGATTACCACCAAGGGAATAAAATTCTATTTCAAGCCTAGGAAAAAATAAACCATTAGAGATAGAGAGAGAATGAGAGAATGAATCCTGAATGAGAAAGAGAGAAAACAGACAGGACCCTTCAGAGAAAAGCTATTGCATAAGGCGGAGAGACAGGAGCCCGAGGAGGAGGCAGCCGGGTTCCGACGAGTCCTCAGACTCACAGCAGCTTCTGCACTGCCCACCTCTCTGTGCAGAGTTTTGAGTCCATTTTTTTTCTTGATGTTTCTTGCCCACTTTTCTGAATCTTTCACTAGATACCTGTTCAAGAGGGGAACATGCAACCCAGAAAACATTTCCTTTTTTTCCTTACCGGGGGACTGAATGTTATGATATATGGGTTTTGATAACATGCGTGAACTGAGCCTCTAGAAAAGGTGTAATCTACCTTTCAAGTTAAATTTGACAAAATGCTGATGTCCTACATCCCCTGAAAACAGGAGCTGAGGCCTGCAGAGAGAAGCACACTTGTGAGACATGCAGAGACACAGTCTTAAACGTGTTTCTTCCGGCAAAACGGAGCCACCAAAGTACCCGCTCTGCCACGCCAAAGAGTGTTCCTCTGGTGCGCGCTGGCAGAAGTCCACTTTTATTCCCGTTGTTGACTTTCAGGCTTTGCTGTGTTCTGAAAATCAACAAACACGGCGCCAGGAAGCACGCGCCTCATCTTATCAAATGGTACCCGGCCTGGTAATGGCCTCCCCAGATAATTCGAGCTGATCTGTGGTGATGACCAGAGGGACAGCAATGATTGTCATGTTAGTAAAAAAAATCAAAACAATCATGTTACGTCAGTTCTACCATTAAAAGACTTGCTTCTCTGCAAATTTTTGCGCTCAGTAATTAATACTCTGGGGCTTGTGGTTTCCAAGCCGGCTCTCCAGGCACAGAGATGCCAGTCACCTGATAATTATTTCAGGAAACCATGCACGAATGAATGTGATTGACAAATGCAGCATTGCTGTAATTGCCTCAAGCAGAGTCGGTGAGAAAAGGAGAAAGAAAGAGGAGAGTTAACTAGTTGTGTGCTTACCTATCAGACGGGAGGTGCAGCGGCGGGGAAAAGCTGGTTGTTTCAAGACACCTGACTGTTGTACTAATCAAATAGCGAGAGCGGAGTTGTCAGATTGTAGCAGGCAGTGTCCCGCCTTGTGTCCTAAATTTAACAGTGACCAAAGCTGGGTATCTTAGAGGAAGGCCTGCCAATCTATTGCAGATGTACAGAAAAGGGCTGGCTTCTTCCTCAGCACAGCCAGCAAATAAGCTTATGCCCCAAAGCAGAGTGCATTTGGAAACCCTGTAAGAGTTGAACCGTAGAGAGTTTTAAGTGCAGAGTTGGTTCTGGTCTACAGGTTAGAAGTGTCTTTAGTGCTCATACATGATGCTGCTCGGCTGTGGGTCCTCCCTTCCTTGTTCAATAAGCATTTAGCCCCTCTCAGGCAAAAATGCATTTCTTTTTTGTCCCGTTTGACGACCCCTATCATAACAGAGGGCTATGTGGACATCTGGGGTTGAAAGAAGGGACTTAGCACATCTACCACCTTCTGGTTGACATCACAAGTGTCACAGGTATATATACAAAAGCCCTACAACCCGGCAGTGCTCCAAATGGTGTTAACTAGGTACATTTCACCCACGTCACATCTTTTTTTTTTTTTTATTCTTAGATATTAGCACAGTACCAGGCACATAATTGGACATTCAGGGGACAATTGTCAAATGGAACCAAATCTCAGCAAAGACACCAGCTAGCCCTTGAGGAGCTCAGAGTGAGGGAAGCATCTGGAGGGAGGGACCCTTGCAACACGGAGACGTGACGTGCCAGGAGGATTAAGAATGTGGGCTTCATTCAGGGCCAGGCAAACCCTTCTAGAATCCTGGCAGCCCCTGACAGGCTGTGCAGGTAGTGGTGGGCCCAAGTGAGGGGGACCACGCTGCAGCACCAAGGCAGGCCGGTGAGTGAGCCCTGGCAAGCCACTCCACTTTCCCTCCAAACCTCAGGACTCACATCCATAAAAGAGGAATGATCCCAGCTTCCACCAAGTGGCTAAATTAGATAATGTAATTAAAGCATTTAGTGTTTAGCAGAGTACCCGGCCTTCAATACACACGGGCTCAAAGGGCGCCTAGATAAAAACCCTGGTTGCACCCAGTATTATAATTACACACCGTACCTGTGACTTTGGTAACGGCTTAATCGCTCTGGGTCCTCGTACACAGTACATCATTAAGCACGTGGTTTTATAATTGCTTTGTAGAATAGAAAATAAAGGCACTGGAGTTGGGTGGGCAAATTGATTTTCCTCAGTGCCAACGTGACCCTCCTCCTGACACTCATAGAATAGTAAGTGTTTAGAAAACTATGGAGAAGAAAAAAACTCATCTGTGATTGACCGACGGATACTCACTATTGATGTTTCAGTTTATTTACTTCACAATTTTAAACCACACACAACTTTAAGCCTGTGTTTTCACTGAGTATTTGAATGAGTGACTAAGATTGCATTTCCTAGGCTGGTCACACTTTCCAACTGTCCACTGTCAGTGGCAATATAGAGGATTCCTATTATTGCACTTGAGATTGTTTCCTGACATCTGGAAAGTCTAAGTCTAAAGTCTAAGTACTCCCAGGGTCTAGGAACTGGCCATCGAGGTGCCACCTGAAGATGGAGGTCACTTATGCTACCCCCAGTGTCTGAGAGGGATCTCTGCAATGTCCTACACCAGCAGTGGATGTCACCATTAGTAACAGAGTCTCATCTCACTTTGTTGCCCTGGGTAGAGTACTATGGCATAATAGCTCACAGTGACCTCAAACTCCTGGGCTCAAACTTACCTCAGCATCCCAAGTAGCTAGGACTATAGGCACCCACCACATTTCCTGGCTACTTTTATTATTAATATTATTATTGTTGGGGATTCATTGAGGGTATAAGAAACCAGGTTATGGGCGGTGCCTGTGGCTCAGTGAGTAGGGCACTGGCCCCATATACCAAGGGTGGCGGGTTCAAACCTGGCCCCTGCCGAACTGCAACAAAAAAATAGCTGGGCATCTTGGCAGGCACCTGTGGTCCCAACTACTCGAGAGGCTAAGGCAGGAGAATTGCTTAAGCCCAGGAGTTGGAGGTTGCTGTGACCTGTGTGATGCCATGGCACTCTACCAAGGGCAACAAAGTGAGACTCTCTCTATAAAAAAAAAAAAAAAAAAAAAGAAAGAAAAAGAAAAAGAAACCAGGTTATACTGATTGCATTTGTTAAGTAAAGTCCCTCTTATAATTGTGTCTTGCCCCCAAAAGCTGTGGCACACACCAAATGCCGGCGCCCACCCGCCGGCCCGGGCACTGCTCTTGCTTTCCCCACCCCTTCTGGCTACATTTAAAGACAGGGTCTCGTTCCTGCTCAGATTTGTCTCGAACTCCTGAGCTCAAGCAACCCACTCTCCTTGGTCTCTCAGAATGCTGGGATTACGGGTATGAGCTGCTGTACCTGGCCCATCATCATTAGTATTTGCTAACACTATAGCCTAAAATTTGTTTAAATTTATACTGTTTAATATCTAGATGAGGCTGAGCATTTTTCTCTTGGTTCTTAGTTTTCTTTGAGCTCATTATTTACATCCTTTGCCCATTTATCTAGTAGAATACTCAGGTTTTCTTACGATGGCTTGTTAAGGTTAACCCTTGGCCATGATTGTTACAATTATTTTCACCCAATGTATTGGTCTGACCTTTAATTAAATATAATTTGATACATTTGTTTTTTCAAACTAGTCCAAGGTATTAGATGTCTCCCCAGCAAGAGTAAGAATTTAACAGAGAGGCTCGGTGTCATAGCTCAGTGAGGAGGGTGCCAGGCACATACACTAAGGCTGGCCTGTTTGAACCTGGCCCAGGCCAGCTAAGCAATAATGACAACTGCAACAGAAAAATAGCTGGGCGTTGTGGCGGATGCCTCTAGTCCCAACTACTTGGGAGGCTGAGGCAAGAGAATCACTTAAGCCCAAGAATTTGAGGTTGCTGTGAGCTGTGATGCCATAGCACTCTACTGAGGGTATGTCAAAAAAAAAGAAGAAGAATTTGCCAGGGAAAGGGCTATATCAAAGACAGCATCACCAGCTAGATGTTGGTGGCCGTGGGCTTTAGGAGCCAGCTGATTCCAGATCATTGCATCAGTCCCTGGGTCCCTTTGGCACTGTGTATACAAACAGTGTACACACTTTTTCCACTTGGAACTTCTATGGGGTTGCCAAGCTACTGTTCTGTTTGTTTTTTCTTCATAACATAAATAATTTGGCGCAGTTTCCATACAAACATTTATCATCTTTTCCAAGTTATTAACACACAAACTCAGGGGCATTTATGTACATGTCGTGGGTATAAGGCATTGACAGTAAAATAATTAAAAGGCTTGCACACTGGCTGTGGCCTGTGATTGCTCCGTGGATGGCTCTATGACTGGCCATCCTTTGGTGATCATTGCCATTTGAAAGGCTAAATTATATATTTTTATTAGTTGCTTAGATATTTCAGTCTTTCATTCCTCTGCAACTCTCAGATGAATACCATCTGGCCTTGGTAATTTATTATATTTAATTTCTCAATTCGTTCCATCACCCCTTTCTTGATATTTCTATCAGCAAAAGTCCTCTGGTCTCTTTCACCCCAATGAGAGAGCATTGGACACAGAGGCAGGCTGGAGAAGGACCCTGTGAGATTCCCGCCACCTGGGGACCTACCTAGGGGACCTGCCTGGGGCTCTACCTTTTGCAAAGTCGTGGGAGGTGGTGTCGCAGCGCCTGTGGAAGCCAGCATCTGAGCAGAGTGCCAGGCCTACTCCCGTCAGCTCACACGTGCCCTGGGCATGGTGGCAGAGCGTGCGAATGTGGGAGTGACTGTGTCCTGGTAGCAGACCTCTCCTGGCTGCCCAGCACTCCCACTGCTTGTGAGAGCAAGTCCATTGATCTGTACCTGGGGAGAAGCATTTCAGCTGGCCAAGAGAGGGCAAGTCCCAGGTCGTCCGAGGGGCAGGCATACCCAGCATTCTGGAGGTGAGTCTTAGGTCAGGCTGAGGCTCTGTCCCTGGCAGTGGCCCTGGGCCTTGTGGGGCCCAGCAGGCCCTTGGAGCTTCAGATCCTCTAACTGTCAAGCTGTCCTGACAGGGAAGGCAGTGGGACCTGAGTTCCTCTTTGTGGGTGCGGACGTGGGGATGGGCCGCTGAAGACCAGGGCCAGGGAACCCTGTGCCCCAGGCTCCTCTCCTGTCTACCCCGCTGGTATTTAGCCAGGAGTCACAGAGTATGTGCCCCTTGAGTGCTTTGGACGGTGACACAATCCTTACAACTGGGATCCCATGGGCCTCTAGGAAGTCCCGTCCTTCTGGAAGCAATAGGCAAGTGCGTGCCCTCCAACCAGAGGGAGGGGGTCCTGGAGCACAAGTGGCGGTGGGGGCAGTGCCTGTGTGGGGAGCCGGGCCTCTAGAGGGATGGTGTTGTCCCTCCTTCTCCTGATCTCTTCCTTCCGCGGTCCTCAGGGAGAGAAGGGGCACCCAGGTGGGGAGAGTGATGCTTGGAAGTGAAGGCCAGGCTGAAAGGGCCCAGACAGTTCTCTGAAGCCCAGTGCTGGGTGTGCAGGCCCCTCCCCCCATAGAAGGCACTGCCCCAGGCCAGACCCATACACAGGTCTTCACCCCTCACCCATCTCAGCCCCAATGCCCAGGGCCAGATGTGCCTGTGAATTACTGGTATGTGATGTCTGCACCGTGACCCCCTCCCAGGGCAGCCACTGTGCATGTGTCCGTGCACCCAGCTGCGGATGTGGGGTGACACGAAATCCTTAAAGGGACAAACAGCAGTGTGGCCATGAATGAGGGAGTGAGGTGGGGACGGGAACGTGAGTGAACGAGTGTGGAAGGTCTTGTGCGTGTGCTCGTGTGTTTGTGAGAGAGAGAGATGGTGAGAGTGTTTACATGTCTGTGAGAGAGACAGTGTGAGAGAAGAGCAGCGTGTGTGTGAGAGACTGTGCATGTGTGTACGAGAGACACAGCATGTGGGTATTGCATTTGAGGGTCCGTGCAAACATACGGGTATGTCTGTGAGCCTGTGCACATGCGTGGTGGTGGGCTGAATGTAAGGTGCGTCTGTGAGGCTGTGCGCATGCGTGATGGTGGACTGAATGTGTGATGTGCCTGTGAGCCTGTGCACATGCCTGGTGGTGGGCTGAATGTACGGGTGTGCCTGCGAGCCTATGCACATGCATGATGGTGGGCCATGCACACGTGGCATGGCAGGGACTGCACGGTACAGTGCACACATAAGTCTTCAAGGTGGTGGGTGTTATTGGAGACCTGGGAGCTGGGAAGAATGTTAGGGCAGCAAGGCACAGTCCTGCAGAGCAGGTGGGGTGCCCCCCACCAGGCTCCAGGTGCTACTTACCCTCCTGGGGGCCATGGCAGAGGGAGGACCTGAGGGGTGGCAGTCAGGTGCAGCCTGGCTTCACAAGGACTGGCAAACCTGGAGATAGCTACTTCCCTCTATAGAGAATAGTGTCACCTCCCTCCCCGGTGGCTGTCATAAATATTAAATAGAATCATGACTGTAAAGTGCCACCACAGGGCTGGGTCTCCCAGGCTCTCCACTGGGTCCATTCTCTTTCAGCCCCCCTTGCCTGCCCCCAATAAAAGCCATCACTGTGATCAGTAAGGAACCGAGATACTGAAAATCTCCTCAGAGACCTGGCTGTCCCCAGTGGGCAGGGTGGGAGCTGCTGAGCTGAGGATTAGCCAGGCTGTGGTCACTGCTTGGAGGAGGCACAGAGATGCTGTCCCAGCCCTGGAGCCCTGTCTCCAGCCCCACGGGGCTTGGGCAAATGGCTGTCATACTTAGCCCCAAAGCTGGAGTTCTGCTGCTTTGGTCATGACGCTGGTGAACCGCGGTCCTGCTCTCTGTCTGCTCTCAAGGCTGGTCTCCACTGCCCCCCAGCCCGTGCCTGCAGAAATAGGGTCTGGCGTTCTGCTCGGAGCACAACCACACTTGAACATTCTGCGTGAGGTCAGGGTTTGCTATTTTGCTGCTGCAGGTCCTGATTGTGTTCTAAACGTGACGTCCCTGCTCTTTCTGGATTTTGGTGTAGATTTATGATGAGGTTTCTCAGGAGAGGACAGAGAACCCCATGTGAGAGTGGAATCCCACAGAAATACACACACTTGACACAGAACATACATCCTATTTGTGAGATTCTTTGGTCAAAAGACAGAGAGGGAGATGATGACCTAAAGGTAGGAGAACGCTTTTAGTGTGTACACATCTCTTAACCGCATCTGTAATGCAGTCTGTTATGAAATTGAAAATTTTTCTCCGAATTATGTCATGATACATATTCAATGAGTGTGAGTGTTGTTGCACTGCACATATTAATGATTCCTATATGCTCATTTGAAAATCAGCCATAAAGTATGGGAAAAGGAGTTTTCCCCTAAAATCTAATTTCTCTGTTAATCAGTAAGTCCCAGTGGAATTACTAAGCAACACGGATTTGCAGCCAGAAGGATCAACCTTCACTCCCATTTGGGAGACCGACTGGGGGTGGGAGAAAGGCTGGACTCTGACGTCTGACCCCTGACCCTAGCCCCCTTTAGGTCCCTCTGTGTCTATGCTGCAGGACCACAGAAGCATGGGTGTAGCACTGGCTTGAGGTCCTTAAGGTTTGAAAGATTACAGGCCACTCTCTGTATCTGACCAAAGCAAATTCCTTCTCTCTGGAGGAATTCATAGGCACATGGAGCCCTGACTTTCCTGAGGTCTGCAGAGGAAGCACCAACCCTGACCTCAGTCCCACCCCAGGAGGTGGAGGGCACAAGAGCCGCTTTGTCTGAGCCTAATCAAGCCCTCATGCTCTCTTCCTCAGTAGCATCTCAAGCAAAACAAAACCAATTGAGCCCAAAGCGTGATGGCATGTGCACACAGGTGTACACACAGGCACACACATACATGCTCGCCACGCTTCCTCAACATGGAATCAGGTGTGCTTGGAAACTACCATGGCTTTAGATGTAATCACCCTAGTTTAGAGAATGACAGCTTTATTGTCCAATAAAATTAATTAATTGATTCAACTGTCTTCGCCAGTGGTTTGGAGGTTTCACGTATTTATCTGGGAAACAGGAGGAGGTTACAAAAGGGTGGGGCAGGAAAGATTTCTCCACAGAAGCTAAGTGTAAGGTGGGTCATGTACGGCAGGGAGCTACCACCTTTGGCTTTTTCCCGAGACAATCTTTGACTCTGGCAACAAAAGGGCGAACGTCGTTTAAAATAGCCACCGTCAAAGGGGACGTTTTCCGAAGGGCTGGAAGAAAACAAAATTGCCTTTAAAAAAAAAAAATTCTTTTCCTCCTCTGTCTTTTCCTCTTCCCACAATTCACCCTTTGCAAACAGACAGTCTCTGGCCTCTGGAGTGGAGGAAGAGGTGCGGGAGCGTTGTGACTCGGCAGAGGGAGGAGTAATTTAATTGTCTGACTCCTTCTGTGCTTGAGAATATCAAACAGATGAGGAGGATAAAACAGGGAGCTCAATAATTAATTTTCATGTTCCTCACTAGTGGGGTTTCTCGGGCCCTGTGCGTGATTACAGGAAAAGGTTGGATTCTGAAGTTTCACTCATTAGCTACGTGTTGTATGAAAATACCTGTATTTTCAAAAGGCACAGTGACAAGAATGAAAAATTTCAGCTATTAAAAATATCCTGGTGTCAGGGACTTTTGTGAAAGAACAAAAACTCTCTGATTCCCTCAGATAAATAATGAAAGGGCTGGTTGTTGAGAGGTTAAGGGTCAAACCTTCCCTGTTGACTAAAACAGAAGGTTGACTTAAAAGATTTTCAGAAGTTATTCAAGGAGGCCTGCGTTATGCTGGGTTTTTTTTTTTTTTGCCTTCTGATGAAACCAAGTGGGCTGCCTTAAATTTCTGCTGCGGCTGCATTCAAAGCACACAGGTTTTAATGGGCCGGACAGAATCTTTGACACTGGCCCCGCAGACTGCATGTATAATGGAGAGCATTTGTGAATAATTAAATGATGCTGTCCCAGGCTCTGAGTTTATCCAAGGGTAAGTATTAAGATTTAATTAATTCCAAATTAACCGTTCAGTTGTCCATCCAAAGGGGCAGACTGTGACTAAACTTGCCGTCACCGAAAGCCTGTCCTGTCCCCGTCCGCCCAGGCTGGGAGCCCAGAGTGGTTTCTTTCTGGAATACTGATTAGCCCGACATGCATTTGTTCACAAGCTTAGAATTCAAACCTGGGTAACATAATTTTTAGCGCAAATTGTTCAATCATTCAAACACACAAACATTTCAAGGTAATTTCTGCAAATCCCCATTGTGATCTAATTTCTTATTAAGCAGAATAAAGCTGTTTGGCATTGCAATTAATCAGTTTGGGGCTCCACAGAGCATTTGCTCCAGTGTGCTTCCCTTTCTTCTTTTTAAAAGAGTATTAGAGCAACCTTCATTGTGCTCATCCCTGTGTGTCCTGCATGGACACACACCTGTGCCCATATTCCACCACAGCCCCACGTCCATGGGACACTCGGCCACTCCAGCGACAGTGGTCAGCAGAGAGTTTTATTTTTACCACATTCTTTTGTTGTGGGTGTGCATAAACAACCGCTGGGAAAATTATTAAATTTGTGTTTTATTAGAGAAAAATCAAAGGCTAAAACATGGCATCAATTATAAAATTACTCAGTGTCTGAACATCAAGATCATAAATTATGCTTTTTACTTTGTAAATCTCTTACCTAAAATGTTTCCTTATGAAACTGGGGACAATTTTGCTGAGCAAGAAAGGGACACAGGGGTCAGAGAGAGGTGGGGCTGGCCCAGGGCAGTGCAGTGGGTCCAACTTGGTGTTTTCACTCTGGAGACCTTGGCATAAAAATAGCCATTAACTAGGAGGGTCGAGGTTGTGAGGGCTGCACTTAGACCTTGGACTGTTCTCAGGTAAATGTTACTCTAAGTCTAATAATTCCTTTCAAGATTTGAATCTAATTCCTAGTTGCAACTGATCAATAGGTAATTTATGAATGACCAGTTTCATTCCCAGGGGCTCAGACAGACGGTACCGGGTGGGTACATATTCATTCACCAGTAATCACAGTAGGCAACCCCACGGTTGGCAATTTAAGAGGCAAAGTGAAGCGTGTGTTTTTAATTTAACAAGAAAGATCTCGGTGAAGATAGGGTTATTATTTTAGAAGCAGAAATGACTGTCGTTTGAGCAGAATAAATCGGGGGGGGGGGTCATAATGCTCTAATCTGACCTAATTTTAACAAGGAAAATGATCTGTTAAACCATCCCCGAGAGAACAGGAATTAGACCAGGTCAACAGTGGGTCAAATAGATAGGGTGCTAGAAAATCCTTTTTACTACTTTGTAACATTTTATGCTAATTCAGTTCCCTTCTCTGTGATAAACAAAGCAAGTGGGAAGTAGCTAGCATCACACAGTGATGGGTCCCCAAGCTGCAATTTAATACAAATCTAGTAATTCCATTGTACAACATATCGAGTTCATTTACTAGCGACAAATACTAAAGACATGCAGGATTGGACGGCTTGCCTCACACTGCAGGTACATGGTCTTTAAAGCAGAGAAAACTGGATGAGCCTTGTGCGGAATAAATGTGAGTGTGACATTGTCCAGTGGTCAGGGTAAGGTACCAGAGGGCAGGCGCTACCTGGGGTCGGTGCTTTCCTGTAACCTCTGCTCTGCCTTTCCCAGGAAAGGAGGAAGGGAGCAGTGGAGGACGCTGGGTGACCCTCCTGACTCAGGGAGAGCTTCGCGAAGGACTCAGCCAGGAGAAGTCACTTCACTCTCTCCACACACCATCAGCCCATTATGAAAATTTCCTCTCCCTTGCACTGTAAATGAACTCCCATGCCCTGCAGAAGTTGAATTACCTGTGTCGATTATTTCTCTGCTCCTAAGAGAGGCTTTTTCTCACTGCCATTTATTACTGGGTCAGGCAGAGGGATTAGACAGTTAAGAGTGTGAATTAACTTAGCCCCTTAAAGCCAGGGTGCACCCAGCATTGTGGTGGGATTAATCCATCTCCCTTCAGCGCCTTATTCACAGCCCAGGGGTGTCTTGGGCCCCAGGGAGAGCAAAGCCCTCCATGTGAGTGAGCCTTCAGTGTCTTTGGTGGGGAGATCTGGCTTCGTGGATGCAGAAGACTGGCTAAGATCTTCAGATAAAAAAAAAAAAAGAAAGAAAACGTATGCAGGCCTTGAATTGGCAGTAGAGATAAAATTGGTGATGG
This sequence comes from Galagoides demidoff, assembly GCA_963574575.1. NCBI lineage: Eukaryota > Metazoa > Chordata > Mammalia > Primates > Galagidae > Galagoides > Galagoides demidoff. The sequence goes on from CAUYQV010112364.1 coordinate 25,365, forward strand.
TTTGAATCCCTAAAGATGTGACATTTGGATTTGATTAAATTCACCATCAGAGACTACATCTACATGCACAACTGCTTCTTCAATTTGGATGAAATTGACTCAATTTAGTCTGAAGAAAATGGACGACTCTAAGGCCTGAAAGAAAACTCGTGAGAACCACTCACGTCTCCCGGGATTGCTGGGTAGTCTTCTGCGTGTGAGAGGTACAGTATCTCTAAGTACATGTTTGGCAAAAGCAGTCATGATTTTTGCAGAAGTACTGGTTCTCGTCCTATCCAGGAATTGTGGTTGAAGGATTTGTTCCCCCACCTGGTTCGTGTTCGTGAGGGAGGTGAGGTGGCATCTGGGTCCCTTACTTTAAAGAAAGCCCTTGAGAGCAGCAGCATTGCCATCCAGAAACACTCGGGGCCCCTCTGATTGTGCCCCTGACCTCAGCAGTCTATCACCAGTTGGGGAGCTCTTCAGAGGATGTCGGAGCGCAGAGAGCCGAGGTGAGGTGGGTGACCTGTACTTCCCGGGGCAAGTCCTGTTCAAAGCCCTGGGCATTGCTAACTCAGAATCACCACAGCCGCCTGGAAAGTGGGTGCTGTTGATATTTACGGATGAAAAACTGAGGCACAGACAGGCTGGGAACTGTTCCCTGCGGACAAGATAGTCCACAAGTGGACTGAAGCTCAGGCCACTTGGTGCCAGAGTCCATAGTCCCAACCACGGTGCCTGGCTCCCCGTGGACAGAGCAGGAGAAGGCGCAGGGGGCAGGGGGAGGCCTCCAGAGAGAGGGAGGAGCGGCTGAACAGAGCCAGGGCACAAGTGCCACATGAGCACCTCCTTTGTAGAAGGCTTTTAAGGGGGCACAGCGGCAAGATGTGCAAGTTTACAGGCAGGTCAGGGTGAGAATAGGAGCAGGGAGGAGCTTGAACTTGGTTTGCAGGTGATTGAAAGTCTCTACACCTTGCGATGGGGGAGGGGTGTGAGATGGAATTTTGATAGAAGGGAATGAATACCATGAGATCAATAAAATGACTCAGGAGCTGCTCAAGGCCAGGACAGGGATGGGCTGAGGAGTCCCCACAGCAGGGGTCAAGGGGGTGGGGAGGAAAGGCTGGGGAGACGCCTGGCAGGGAGGTGCCCTGGGGCACAGCACTGAGCTGGTCCTAGGAATGACCACAAGGTGACTGAGACCGACACCGATTGTGACATGGACCCCCCCCAAGGGAAGTCCCATGAGCCTGTATGTGGAAGGCACGTATGGTCACAGGGGTCTCCTGGTGACACATCAACACTGCTTATTGGGAAAACCAGCTGACATTAACTGCTCCTTTTTTCCTATTATTAAACTGGGATAAGGTAATGTGTTTTAAGGATGGTATAATCTTCTCCACCCTTATTAGATTATTTCCTTATTTTCATTAAATCTTATGATTTCTACTTAGAATTCCACAAATCACTTCACTAAGGTTATGTGTATCTATGTAATTAGCAGCCACATTTTAATCATAGAACACTTCCTCTGTAACTTTTACTTTTCAGAAGAAAGAGGGGGGCATGTTGTGTCATTTTCTCCAAATGTTTACAGATTAACCGCACGAGGGTTTTCATTAGTTTCCTGTGAAAATATTAGTCTGATTCCCTTCTCATCTGCTGCCTGCGGCACCTTTGTCTGAAAGAAAATTCCTATTGATTTTCATTGTTTTATATCTTTTAGGTATAGATGGTCACCTGATTAATTAGCTATTAATTAGCTATAAATCCACACAAGAAAAAATAAAATAGACGCCCGTTGCACCTTGCATGTAATGTATTATTCATCCCACCCAGTGCAAGTGTATTATTTGCAGGAGCTTTTGTGCTGAATATTTCTGGCAAGGTGTTGCTTAGCAATGCATTTGGTGGCAATATGGACAATGCAAAATATACGCTGAATGCTGTTTTCTAAAAATTTCCTTGTGGCTAAATAAAAGAGAGAAAGGAAGGAAGGAAAGGAGAGAGGGAGGGAAGAAGGAAGGGAGGAAGAGAAGGAAGGGAGGAGTGTAATGAAGTCAGATGTTGCTAACTGGGGAGAGTATGTGTCCAGCCTCCTGCCCTGAGAGTGGCAAACCCATCAGCTGACCGCTTGGCCAGGGGCTGAGGTCCTGCTCTGTGTCCTCCACCTCCACAGGCCACGGGAGCTTCTCCCCATCATGTAGTGGCAGCTGAACTGTAGCTGAATGAAGGGTGATGGTTGTGCTCTGAGAGAATCCAAAAATACTGGGCACCTGCCATTTGCCAAGACGTTGGCAAGAGTCTAGGAGTTCCACGAGGAAAAGTCTGACATGTGTTCCTGTTTCTGGAGGACCTACGGGGGTTGAGGACGCGACAGACACAGCAGAGGTTGGATGCTTCTCAGGGATGGCTCATCAGGCTTTGGGATCTTTGGGCAGCAGCCTGAGCTCCCTGCTGACAATATAGCCCACAAGTGGGCTGAAGTGCCATGGGGCAGGGAGCAGCGTCCCAGACCCCTCTGCCGGGTCCATAGCTACTGTGACTAGAAGGCTTTTCTTTTTGAAAACCACCGGAAAGCCCCAGAAGGGTAGGACCACAGAAGCAGAAAGATGCTGTTTGGGGAAAATGAGCATCATTGCAGGCATTGAAGGAAGAAGGGGACAGCTGGGCACCAGCAAACGGTGCCCCTGGTGCAGCCACCCTGTGCCAAGAGGGGTCACCTGGAAGGCCACCTTGCCTTCAGGAAGACCCTTCAGGAGTTTTTCTAAGAGAAGGCTTATTTTAAAGGCAGCATGCACATTGTCCCCGCTGACCCTCTGGGGAGCATGGTGTCTGCGGCTACCTGTTGGGATGCAGCTCAGAAAGGATCTGACGGTCAATAGCAATCAATAGTGTCACACGTGGTGACGCATGGGGAGGGATCACATCTCTTCCTGAAAATCCATTTTGACAGAAGGAGTTGCTTATGACACGGAGATGATGGGCACACATGCTGCCTTCTTCCTGACGCAGTGGGAGAAGCCCATGTGGGTTCTTGGCAAGTCCTGGTCACCCCAGACACTGGGTGCCATGTCTATGTCAACACCCCCGTGAAGGGCGCGCCGCGTTCCGGTAGGAGCACAGACTCCTGTGCGGAGACTCTTTAGTGATCTGACCACAGTTCCCTTCTGTTACTGGAGACTTCAGGTCACTTCTGAGTAAGCCGAGTCTCCACGATCTATCCAGTCTGCCCAGTGAGGAGACTCACCATCTGGTTATCTGCCCAGTTCCCTTTAGGTTAAATGTCATAGTTCACAAAAGCATCAAAAACGCAGCTTACTGGTACACTTGGCAGGAGAAGTATATAATATACTCCTAAAGCCTAGAGATGCATGTGTTTTAATATAAAACTTACACAAAGACACCATTTTGCTAGATTGGCCAGAGTAGCTAGGATTCCAGAATTTCTCTGTTTTTGTACTTAAATGACATGTGTATAAATATGAGAATAGCGAGCTGTGGTTTTGCATTTTTCCACAAATGCAATGCACGCAGGCCTCCCAGCCTACAGGGGAGCACGTCCTGGACCAGTGGTCTGGCTTCTCTGCCTCCCAATCCCTTGAACTGCTAAGAACAAGACCACGGTTCTCTATAATGCTGGTTGAGTGAATGACACAACTATTCCTATTGAACAGTTAGTAAAGCTTTAAGAGCTGTAGTTTACAAAGTGCCTCAAAAACATCTGCTCCTGTCTTAAGACATGGGACTAGAATCTTCAGACTTTTGACACAGAGAGGTTAAGTGGCCTGTCCCAGGTCACACAGCAGGCAGTGCAGTAGAGACACCCAGCTCCATTGTGATTCTCCCGTTCACACCACACTGCCTGCTTCCTGCTTCTGCCCAAATGCGTTTGGTCTCGGGACTTCAGAGCTCTGCATGCCATATGAGTTTAGAACTCATTTTTTTTTTTTTTTGATGAGATGTCTTTCCAAATTATAAAGTTCAAATATAAAATAAATTGCTATCTGGATTTGGGTTCCTACTGGTCTTTCATAGCCCACCCAGAGCCTATGCGGATCCCCATGGGGGAACCGGGGACTCAGCATCAGGGCCCCTTCATCTACAGTTCTGTGAGCAGGGAGGTGGCATGTAGCCCTGCCCAGCTCCAGGGCCCCAGGCTGCCCTGACAGACTATGGAGGCTGTGCAAACAAATTGAGGATGAGCCAGGCTAGTGGAACAGAATCTTCCAAACACATAATCTTTGGTGGCCATTCATGCACACGGACATTGGCTATGTGGTACAATACGCCCACCGTCCTTGCGACAGCCCACAAGCATGCAATGTTTCTACCTGCCGTCTGGTGTTTCTGCCTGCTGGCCTTGTGTTAGCCCACAGGTGTGGGATGTTTCGGCCTGCCGTCCAGTGTTTCTGCCCTGCCATCTTTGCACCCGCCCACAGATGTGTGATGTTTCTGCCTCCTGTCCTTGTGTTAGCCCACAGGAGTGAGATGTTTCTGCCCTGCCATCCTTGCACCCGCCCACAGGTGTGTGATGTTTCTGCCTCCCGTCCTTGTGCCAGCCCACGGGCATGTGATGTTTTTAAGTTTGTGTTGCTTCTGTAGCTCTTCTGCCTTCACCCCACACAGCCAAACAAGGCGTGACTTAGATCTCATTCCCTCTGGAGAAATTCCCTCTGGTGCGACACCAGTCACCCTTCTCTACAAGTAACACTGGTCACCTTTCTCTATGAGACCTCTGCTTCCCAGACAGGGACATTCTGCCACCCGTGTGGCCACAGCCACAGCTGCTCCCTGTCTTGCAGGGGCCAAATAGGATGGGCCAGGCCAACTCAGCATGGAGACAAAGGCTGCCCTGCCAGCATAGCTTGCCTGCAGGCCTCCGTTTACTCCAGTGGGAAGACACCTGCTCACACAAGCTAACGCCTGGCATCAAGGAGCTCTGATAATGCCAAGGAGGGAAGCAGCCCACACCTGTAAGGGAGAAAGGTGAGCGGCAGCCTCAGTGACAGGGAGCCCAGGCTTCCTCTACACAGCACAGACAGTCTCCTCTCTTCCTACCACTCTCCCTCGCCCACAGTAGGGTTCCAGCTGCAAAGCCCCCTTCCTCTGGCTCTCTAACTGCAAGGTAGCCTGCTACACTGATTCCGGCGTTAGTGGGAAAAGCTCACGGAAACAGTGGTTGTATCTCACTGTCAGCGAACAGGGATGTAGGAATGGAGGGTCGCACTTTCCAGAGCACTTAGGAAACATTGACAAATTAAAATTGTTTTGAAGGCTTTGAACTTCTCTATGAAAACTCGTTTTAGACTTAACAGCTTATTCAATAGTGGAGAAAGGTAACAGCCCGAACACAATCATTTGTTGGGTCAATACAATTAAATTAACATGCATTTGAAATTGCAAAATCTGGGAGATAGGAAATCACACAGTTCTCCTTGTTTTTAGAAAAAGAAAATCCTTTTTTGCATTAATGAAAGAAACCTCCGTGAGTGGTGGATACCAGTTTGTATGCGGGCAAGGGACAGCAGCAATGCCCCAGTGGGTTCCCTTTCAGCATTACAATAACCAAACCAAGCTCTCCTTCCTATTTTAACAGGGACGGAAGACCCAGTGGGATTATACTAGTAAGTTGCAAATAACTCAGGGCAGGGTGGAACTCTGTTCCCGTGCACCCTGATTGTGTGACGTGAGCTGCAGCGCATACAAGGACATATTCGTGCCTTCATGGTCATCATATTCTGTAGTCCAGACACATTAAAAACAAAGTCTATTGGGCCCAAACACTTCCAGATAAAAAAAAGGGAGTGAAAATGTCTGTGGACAGTTTGTAAGGCTTCCGATTTTCCCATACCCATTCCTCTCTGCTCAGAATGCACTGTGAGAGGGGATTTCAAGGAAAGTATCTCTCCTCTTATCTACTTTTGCTTTCAGAGAAAAAGGCCCCTTCAATCTTCCAACTATTTTCAAAACCAAGCTTTTGTATTTTGTGCTGATTTGATAAAGCAGGTAGTAGGCAATGTGAGGCCTTGAGGGAGGAAGGCTTGAGCCTTGGTGTAGGAAGGGCCCCTGTGATCCCCTCCGCCCCATCCTGAGGGTGTCCTGAGTCAGAAGACCGTCATATTGATGGATGACCATGCTCTTTCCAGGAAGGAGGCCTTATTAAAGCAGAGAAGCTGGGCAGGGTGGAGCGGAGTTAGTGGAGACACAGCACACCCAGCTGGGTGTCCCTCCGTCCCAGGCAGGCTCGGCAGGAGTTTGTCTTCGCAGGTGCAGTGACACTGGTTGAGGAGACCAGCGCACAGGCCCTCACTTCACTCAGCAGTTGTGTCTCCAGCTTCCCAACAGGTGCCACCCCGGGTGAGCTAAACTGAAGTAGGGGTTTCAGAATTTCTACTGTCTCCCTCCAGGGCCTTACATAGTGGAGGGCACGGCTGTGAATGGGAGAAGCCACGGGCAAAATCCAGGCCCTGCTTTTCACCTTCAAAGCACTCAGGAGTCTTTCACCAGCCTAGAGGATTTCCAGTCTTTCACCAAGACTGGCTGGAAATGACCACATCTCTTCAGGGCTGAGGTCCCAACTCTCCCCACATGCTGTTTAGCTTTAGAAATCATGAGAAAAGGATTAAAAATTGATATTTAAGTAATATACGTTAATCAAAATTAAGATTATCAGATAAAGATAAGATAATCAGAAAAGGAACGGCACTTCTGTGATCAAAGGAAACGAATTCTTATGGAAAAGTCAAAAAGGAAACTATATAAGGATTCTGACTGTTTCTTACCCAAGGATTCTGACTAATTCCTGCACAGAATTCTGACCATTCCCTACACAGGATTCTGACAATTTCCTTTCCTTTTGTGTGTTTGTGGTCTCCAGAGAAGGGAAGATACTAGAATTGAAAGTTAGCTGGAACTAAATCTCAAACTTTGGATTCCAGCTTCCTTGGTGGCATCTATGAATTATATGATCTTAGGTAAATCCACAAACATTCTTAATAAATTTTCCTAATTTTTTAAAAAATAGAAAACTAAAACATATAATAATGAAATGCTAGCCAGTATGATAAGGCAAGAAAAATAATTAAAAGGCACATATATTGGGGGCAAAAAAGAAAGTATCCTATGTGCAGACAATATGGTTGTGTAGAAAAATCCCCAAAATCAACATGAAAAGATCTTCTAGAACAAATAGGTATGAGGTAAAAGTGTCACATACAAAATTAAGTCATATGTCTACATACTAGCAAATAGAGAATTAAAGGCAAATTTTAAAAATTACAGTAGCTTCAAAACTAAAATATTTAAGTGTAAATACAAGAAAACATCTAAAGGGTTTGTTGATGAAAACCCCACAATACTGATACAGAAACCAAAGGCAATCCAAATAAATGGAGATGTACACCGTATTCATAATCAGAAAACTCAATATAGTCCTCCATGTCAATGATCCTCAAACTGATCTCTAGACTTTAGACACTTCCAGTAAAACTCCAGCAGAACATTTTGTAGATATTGACAAGTTGACTGTAAAATGTCTATACAAAGGCAAAGGGATTAGAATAGCCCCCCCCCAAAAAATTCTGAAAAAGGAAAACAAGATTAAAGGGCTTATACTACCCAATTCCAAGACTTCGTACAAAACTAATCAGGCCAGGTGTAGAGGCACACACCTGTAATTCTAGCACTCTGGGAGGCAGAGGCAGGTGAATTGCTTGAGCTCAAGTGTTTGAGGCCAGCCTGAGCAAGAGTTAGACCCATCCCTACTAAAAATAGAAAAAACTATCTGGGCATTTTGGCAGGTACATGGAGTCCCGGCTACTTGGGAGGCTAAGGCAGGAGGATCTCTTAAGCCCAAGAGTTTGTGGTTGCTGTGAGGTGTGATGATGCTACTGAATTCTACTGAGGGTGACAGAATGAGACTATCTCAAGAAAATAAATAAATGAAACTACAGTAATCAAAACAGTGTGATTAATACGGGTGAAACAAACACATTGGTGAAGGCAATAGAATGGAGACCAGAAGTAGATGTCCATTAATTTTGACAAAGATGCCAAGGCAATTCAATGGATACAAGACAGTCTTTTCACTAGACACTCACATACAAAGCTATTAGTTTCAAGCTACATCTCAGACTTTACACAAAAACTAACTTAAAATATATCACAGATCTAAATTTAAAACTTAAACCCAAAAATTTTTTAGAAGAAAACATTGGGGAAAATATCTGTGACCTTAGGCTACTAAAAGATTATCAAGTATGATTCTAAAAAACAGGTCTAAAAGACAAGCTTTATATTGGGGAAACATATTTACAAATATCCGAAAAAGGAATTCTATTCAAAATACACAAAGAACTTGCCAAACTCAATGATAAAGGGGAAAAAAAGCAATTCAATTAAAAAAGTAGGCAAATGGGTCAGACATTTCACCAAAGAAGATGTACTAATGGCAAGTAAACCCATGGAAAGATGCTCACCATCGTCAGTCAGGAAGGAAACGAGACTAACGACCACACAGCTATTAGAACAGCAGAAAAACAAAGAAACACAAACACACAGAAACTTGGGCAGTGCCAGCGCTGGCGTAATTCAGACCACCTCGAACTCACCACTGGTGTCAATGCAAAGTGGCAGACGTGCTCTGGAAAAGCTTGGCAGTTTCTTATAAAGTGGAACACAAACTTGCCACTTAAATTATCCATCCAATTCCTAGATGTTTACCCAAGAGAACTGAAAACATGCAATCACACAAACTCCAGCCCACCAGATGTACAGCAGGTTTTTTCTTAATACCCAAAGCTGTAACCAACACAAATGCCCTTCAGTGGGTGAGGGGAAACTAACTACTCAGCAGTGTCATGAAATTAACTGTCAACACAGCCAACACCCAAGCACCTCCCAGGCATTGTGCCAGCTCACAGAGGCAACTGTCCATTCAGCCATGTTGCCTGATTCTATCAATGTGATGTTCCCACAAAAGGGTGAACTACCGTGTTTCCCCGAAAATAAGACCTACCCCCAAAATAAGCCCTAGTGGGATTTCTATGCATTTGTTAAATATAAGGCCTACCCCAATAATAAAACCTAATGATGGGTCGGAGAGAAGCCATCCCCTGAAAATAAGCCCTAGTGTGTCTTCCTGAGAAAAAATAAATATAAGACAGTGTCTTATTTTCAGGGAAACACGGTATGAGACAGGGGTGAGACCAGTGGTTGCCACAGGGCAGGGATGTGAGTGGAGGATGGAACCACGAAGGGGTAGTGGGAGGGAGTTCTGGGAGGTGATGGATGGTTGTGGGTCCTGACTGTGTTAGTGGTTACGTAAATCTACACAAGCTGTATACACCAATATTCCAGAACAAGCTAATTCTGCTATGAGTTCATTTCAGTGCTTTTTAAATTAAAAATTAAAAAAAAAGTAATACACTTCATCCATCTGACTCCTGGATTTGCTCTATAAATATTTTAAAGCCCAAATAAGTGGAAAGTGTTATAAAAGTAAGTCCCATCGCCTTACATTGGATTTTCAACTTCCACTTTTAAGGTGTCCAGGAAATAACTTAGTAGCTCAGCCTGTCCTCCACATAGTTAGAAATACAGTTTCTCTGGCTTGAGTCCACTGATCACCTTGTGTGACTGGGTCCACCAGAAACAGAGCCCCCCACTCCAGAAAATTGTCCCTTTGTGTTACTTCTTCCCACCGGACTCCTGTTCACCTGACCAACTCGTGGGACATTGTTACAGGCTGAATCAGGTCCCCTCAAAATTCACATGCTGGAGTCCAAAGTCCCAATATCCCAGAATGTTCGTGTATTTGGAGGGAGGGTGTTTGTGGAGGTAATTAAGGTAAAACAAGGTCAGGAGAATGGGCCCTACTTCAACACAGCTGGTGTTTTTACAAAGAGTTATTTGGACACAGACATATACACAGAGGGAAGGCCCTGGGAGAATGCAGCCGTCCCCAGGCCAAGGACAAAGGCCTCAGGAGAGGCCAGCCCTGCCGACACCTTCATCTTAGGCTGCAGGCCCCAGAACTGGGAGACACTGAGTTCCTGTTGTCACTCCGGGTCAGTGGTGATTTGTCCAAGCAGACAGAAGATGCCTTTCAGGCACCTGGGCCAGGGAAATCTCCCCTTTCCAGTGAGCCAGGCTGCACCTCATATCGTAGCTACGAGGCACAGGAGGGGTTAAGTGAAACATTGTAAAATCAGATCAGGTCTCCACTGTCTGCTTAAAAGTTGCATCTCTAGATTTCACATGAACTTTTAATTTCAGATGACACCTTTGACTGGAAGTGACAGTGGAGCAGATCATTTGTGTAATTACAGCAACAATCGCCAAGGAAAGAGCTGCTCTCCAAAGAACAGACAACTCGGCGCGGATTGGATGAGGACGAGACTGTGGCTAGGGTTGCAGGAGCCTCCCTGGCTCCTAATGACCACGCTGCCTTGCAAATAGGAGGCCATTTAGTCCCCGTTTTAGGCAACGTATCTGTAAATTCTCAGGGAAAAGCAGAATCGGCTTCAAAAACATGTTTCTCAAGGATGAGAAATAAACAAGCAAAAGAATGATAGCTCCAGCAAAGGCATCAGATAAATAAAACTCAGAGGGTAAATGACACCGGATCGCAGCTCAAGTGCACGTGTGAGCTGTGTGTGTTCAGTGATCATGGCCTGCCTTGGCGCTCCCCCCTCAGATCTGATATCCAAGGCATATTAGTGACTAGAAGGCAGGATAATTAAGCTGACAATCTGTCCACGCGGTAGAGGCATGATAAAAAGCCTTAAAATGTCTCGGTCTGGAAAACACAGGAGTGGGAATGCTTTCCAGTTTCCACAGCACACGGTAACCTGAAGTGTGGTTCTGTGAAGGAGCAGGAAGAGGGCTGGGGGCTGAGTCACCAGCAGGGAGACAGTCTGAGGCAGAGTTGCTCTATTTCCACAAATATAAAGACCTGCCTCCGCCTTGCACCACTCTGGAGGGAGGGGACACGTGTCTGCTGTGGGTTTTTAAGGTTCAGATAACACCACCAAAAGTTTTAGAAAAATGATTTCCACTGTGTAGCTGAGGTTTGAGAGCAAATGGCATGTTTCTGTTGCTTCCAGGAAGGTCACAGCTAATTAGTCTCAGTAAGTAAAGCTTGTCCTTCACAGCTACTTTGCCTTATGAAGAATTGCTGGGATTCCCACACTACTGATAGTAACATCTTATGGTCTCTTACCTGTGACTTGGCCTCATCACCAGGGAACCAGCCAAGCCCGCCTCTCAATAGAAGTATGGTTTTATGGAGGGAAAAATAATTCAACAGGTGGAAATAACCAGGGGTCTCCTTGCCAGGTTTTGGTGGTTATTACCTAAATTCAGTTTCCAATTGGAAGGTTTGGAAGTTACAATTTAAACCTTTCCGTGCATACTCTGAATGATGCTACCAGAACCACAGTCCAGAAGGAATCAGTGGGTTGTTAACTTAGAAAGATGGTACAGGTGTCAGGATATTACAAAGATGGACAGTTCTTCCTTCCTGGTCCCAGAGGCAGGAAAGGTCACTTGGGCCTACGGATCGCCCCTTTCTGCAGGATCATGTTGGGAGGGAAGGCAAGGGTCCCACCGGTGCCCAGGGCCACAGCTGTTCTTCCTCCTAATCCGGTTGTGTTTAAACTCCTTGTGTTTTTCCAGATTTATTACATCTTGAATGGAAATGAAAAACACCTTTTTTTGGTCTTTAGAAATAGATCTTTTGCTTAAAAAAGTCGGATACCTGGAAGGTGGTGACAAGTGATCTCTGGCATCGGAACGATGTTCCCTGTTACTGAAAGAGGTGCTGCTGAGTGTGGAGGTTGCTTTCGCTGTGCGTCTCATTGCCCCTTGGCAGAGATGCCCTCAGGGCATGATTCTTTGCCGGTAAAACATTCATTTAAAATGCACACATTTTGGTAGAAAGTAGAAAACCAGTTGAAGAGTTGCAGGCTTGCATTCGGGTGTCAAGTGGGGAGACTGAGGCACCGTGTCATCTAGGCTGTGTCTTCATGTGCCAGAGACAAACTGCAGTTACTCTCCAGACTGCACCTTCCAGGTAGAAGACTTCAGACAAAGAAGCCCGTTTCCCCAGTGGTGCATCAGAGGGTTGACGAAACACAGCCACGTCAAAAGAGGAGAAAGAACCCAGACTGGAATTCCAGCCACCACTGAGTGGCCCGACTGCAAATGCACTTGGGGTGTGTGTGTGTGCATGCATGTGTGCATGCGTGAGTGTGTGTGCATGTGTGAGTGTGTGGGCATGCACATGCATGCGTGTATGTGTATTGCGTGTGAGTATTGTGCTTCCCTGGTTTTCTGCCTGGAGTTCAACAGGTCACAAAACGCAGCTCAGCTCTCTGGGAGAAGAGGCTGCCCAGAGGGTGTCACTTTGTGTGTGTGGCTGGTTCATCCAGGACTCCAGCAGCAGGTGAAGCTGCCAGATTGAGAACTGCTCTTGGGCCACAGTGAACAAAAGGTGGGTTTAAATATTATAACAGGTCAAAAACACTCAAGGTGCCACAGGACTAGTTAAAGTTAAATATTAGAAAACAGCATCTTAAGTTAATCATGCTTTGTCTGTAATCATTCATAAGGTGATTACTCATTCAATAATTGAGTTTTTTAAAGGAAAGACCCTGACAGTTGAAGAATCACAAAGTCCGGTCAGAAAAGGAAGGGAGTAGGATGACAAGCAGCAAGCAGGAGACAGTCTGCCTGACCCCATGGGGCAAAGTCCTAGAGACATTAATAAGAGATGAGATCACAAAACATCTGGAGAAATAAACCGGTCAGCACGGTCCGCGAAGGCAGGGCTGCCTAAGAAATCCCGTAGAATTGTGCTGGGAGATAACGCAGAAGGCAGAGCCTGCCGAGGACGTGGCTCTGTTCTGATCAGCTTGAGTCGCCCACCCCGATTCTGATTTATCTTTAGTAAAGGTCCAATGAGCAAAATGACTTCCGAGTAGTCAGAGATGGTGTTTGAAAGCAGTTTTCTAAGCTGGAGGAAGCCGGTGTGCTGAATTTCTCTTACCCAGATGAACCAAGGATGGAGAGGTGGGCTTTGGCCCAATGCTTGGCATCTCCAAAACACAGAAAAATCCAAGCTTTCACAAAACGTGGATAACAATTGCCATTAGTGAGAGCTGTTCGCATTTCAGGCGACTGACACCCGAGTCAAATGACTTATGCAAAACATGGATTTATTAGTTCTCCTGGCAGAGAAGGAAGACAGGATTAGTTTACAGACTGAAAAAACTGTAGCAAGCAGGGACCCCAGGACCAGAACAAGGGAGTCTGGGCCTCCAGGATGCCTCCCCCCGCCCCGCCCGTCTCCTCACATCTGTTTTCCATTTCTTCCTTTGTGTCCATTTGACTTCGTTATGCAGACAGACAGACTCCACATGGCAGGAGAGCTAGCCAAGAACAGCCTTGAATTCACAGCCTCAGAGTTCAGCCGAGAGAGACAGGTTCTCCTGTCCATCAGCTGCCACAGGGGCTGGGCTGGCCCCGCTGGGTCTCACATGCATGGTTTAGATGCATTGCTTTACTCAGAGGAAGGAGGCTGGGGCTGGTGTTCCCAGGAGACCAGGCCCAGAGAGAGGCAGGGTGGGCTGGATGCTGAGCCTACAGGAAGCAATACAAGTTGATGATCACATTCAAACCTGCATTTGTCTCTACGAATTCTGAAGGTACAGTGAAGCTTCTGAAGAGGGCTGGGAAACACTCCGACTGTCACTGTACACTGCTCTCAGCATAAAGCAATTTCTTGATATGATGGCTTTGGGTTGACTTTCCCGGCTAAAAAGATGGTCACTGCAATGTTGCTGTCATTTACAGCTGTGCTGGCATCTTAGGATCCACGTCCTCTGCTTCACAGAGAGCAGTTTCCTTTCTGGAGCAGGAAGGTTTCACCGGTGTCTCCCAGCTTGCTGCTGGGGACAGGGCTCGCCCTGCACAGACACCAAGCCTGCCCCTCTTCTGCAACTGGCACGTGCCTTTTCCTGGGCCTTGAGGTGGCCCAGGCTTTCTGGACTGACCGACCACACCGCAGGCTGAGGGTCGGTGGGGACTTCATGTCAGCAAGCAGAGGACATCGTTACCTAAGAGCTGAGTAGAGGGTCAGTCGGAAATTTCAGTTGCAAACGTAGCTGCATCTTCTGAAGGCTCTTCCTGCTTCTCCTTGCCCCCCAGTACGTGTTCTCTACTTTAGAAAGAACTTTTAGAACCTTAAACTGGTCATACTAGTCTCCCACTTAAAACCCTCCGCTGACTTTCTATCATCATTTAAAAAGCACAAATTCTTCCCTGAGTCTCTGCTGGCCCGGGGGAGGGAGTGGCCTCTTAGTCTCCATCCTCTGTTCTTTATTCACTGAATGCTCTTGCTTATGTTCCTGCAAAGCTGGTTCTTCCTCCTCATTTGATTTTAGCTTGAAAGTCACATCTATAGAGGGATCTTTTTTGATCCTCCAAGCTGAAGTAGCCCCTACACTGAATTTTCATCCCAGGGTTTCACCCTGTTGCTTCTCTGTCTTGCAGACCAGGTGGAAGGAAGGAAGCCAGGTTTTTCTCACTCACCACGGTCCTCAATGCCCCGCACACAGGGGCCCTCTCTAGTCAGCAGGGGAAACCCAGGGAGGATCTGCAGGGAGATGCAGGGGGGCGGGGAGGCTGCCGCTCCCAGGACACTAAGCGCCCCGCTCCTGCTGGAGGCATGGACATTCACGGTCCTTAATTCAGTTTCACTATTTATTAGCAAGGCCAGCAGACATTCATCAATTCTGGAAGCTAAAATCGGCATCCTCCCCTCTCTGAGGTTGGTGAGTGGGTGTCATTTAGCTGAGAACGTGCCGCACTGAAGCTCAGCACACCTTTGTGCCGGTTTGTCGTCTTACCGGCAGTAACGCTCTTCAAGGGCTGGGAAGGACACGCTTTGTTTTTTTCCTTCTAAAGGGATTCAGGAAGCTCTCCAGACAGAGCTCTCACAACTATTTGTTGAATGAATCAAAGAAATAAGCATTGAGGGTCACTGTTCAGATTAGATTCTCAACAAACTGTTTTAAACGGAATAAGTAATTTAAAATACGAATAGATACCTTTCTAGATTAAGAGTTAAAAATGCAAAAATGTAAATCAAACATAGGAGAACACTTCAGAAAACCCCTACACTTCTCACCTTTTTCACTCACACTATCAAACTTGTTCCACTAAGGAAACACCTCGCCGTGAGGCCGTAGGAAGCACAGTGACAGGTGAGGGCCTGGCTGGGGGCAGCTTCAGACGAAATCCACCAGCACCAATACAGATGACCAGACTGAGTC
This sequence comes from Galagoides demidoff, assembly GCA_963574575.1. Taxonomy (NCBI): domain Eukaryota; kingdom Metazoa; phylum Chordata; class Mammalia; order Primates; family Galagidae; genus Galagoides; species Galagoides demidoff. The sequence continues at coordinate 40,682 of CAUYQV010112364.1, forward strand.
ATCATCACCAACTGTTTACACAAACAGACCGATCAGATCAAATTTAATTTTTACATAAGTGAGACTCAAGCAATTGACTTAGTTTTGTTGCCTTTATAAGGCAAAGCAATCAGTTGGAGTATATTTATTTTCCTTACCATTTATAGACAGAATTGCAGGTGTAGACTAAGTCATGGGAAGTAAGCCCATGGTACAGATAGATGCAGAGACGAGATCACACCCACGGCTGATCATGCAGGTCAGGGTGGCTCTTACGCAGAGAGGCTCAGCATGCCTACACACGAGAGCACACGTGTGCACATGCACGCATACAGGCCACAAATAATCAGTGTCTGACATGGCACCAGAGTCAACAGAGAAAGCCCGAGTGGGGATTAACACACAAACTGCAATTAGCCCGGCACGGAACTATTCATCACACAGCGCGCCGTGAAGAGGCTGGCTGGGGTCAAGTTCCCACAAGTGAGGGTATTAGCCATGGATGTGACATGGGGTGGTTTTCCAACCTGCTCATTTAGGAACTAATTGGTAGGTCAAGAAATTGCAGACACCCATCTGAACAAGCCGGGGAAGGGGCACGAGGAAAGGGCAGAGCTCGGTCCTGAATGGCGGCGTCCTTGTGCGTTAAATGCCATATTCTTTGTTCCCTGACATATTCACGTTATCCCAGAGGCCGTTTTAGTTGGTCTCCAGCTGTGAAAAAGACAACATCACATCTGTGGTGTCAGGTGGAGGCAAACACAACAGGAAAAAATTAATTGAAAAATCTTGTTCAGATATTTTGTGAAGAAATTAATAATGTGCCTACCTTGTGAAGAGATGGCCCATGTCCGGGTCTAGTGCACACATTTGGTACACGTGTGAATATTTTTAGCTGGAATTGACTGATACTGCAAAGATCATTCATAAAGACGTGAAAATGCAGGGATCAGTCAGTGGCTTTACTGGAAGGTCGATATACTACATTGATCTAGTTTTACGTGCCCAAATTTCTATACTGATTGTCCAACAGACCGATGGTTTTGTTGTTGTTATTGCATTTTATTTAATTTAAGTGAAATATTTCCAGACCAGCAAACATGTCTGCATGGGAATCAGGCACAGAACTATGTGGTGGGTGGGAGGAGTCACCACCTTGCCCTTGACCCCAGAGCTGCGTTCTTCCTCATCACTCAATGCATCCTGAAACCTATACACAAATATGCAGGCGCCTCTGCTGCCCAGCGCTCGGCTGACGTGGGGAAGCCAGAAGAGGCAGGCAGAGAAATCCCCCTGAGATGCTTAAAATAATCAATCTTCCATCAGGTCATGTGGATATCACATCAATTGCTATCACATTTTAACATGACTCCAAGCTACTTGTGATACACTATTTGCCAGTCTTTTAATTGTATCAGTAAAAGTGAATTTCCACCTGATATGGTAATTAAACTATGTGATAATGCATTTGATTAGGGATGGGAAAACATAGGAGAATGTCAAAATGAAAGGACACCAGTGAGCCCTTGTGTCACGTGGTTCCCTTCCCTTCCCACGAGTGGCTTCTTCCCCAGAGGTCCTCAGTCCTCTTGTTCTGAAACCCGGTCTCCACTGTTTTGCAGTTCTGTGCCCAGTGCGGCTGGACACGGAAGCTGAACCCATGAAATGTGTCACAGATGCTTTGCCAATTCCTCAGGAGACAGGACAGAAGAAGCCCCTACTTCGACTCGGTCTGGGGTGACTTCGGGGGCTTCTGGGGATCCCCGGCTGCCAGAGGGGGCAGGCGAGGACGCCTGATCACTCAGGAGAACCTCCCCTGGTCCCCCGAAACGTGATAAACTGCATTTGCTTTCTTCTTCATGGAACTAACAACGTCTTCTCTTCCCGATACCAGTTCAAAGTTTAGCTCTGCTGCTACATACAGGGCAAACCACTGAGCTCTCCAGAGCCTCATGTTTCCCAAGCTCACAGGGGAGAAAATAATTTCCACCCCTCAGGGTGGCTGAGTGCACGACATCCTAGCAGGCTGAAGCAGTGCACTGTCTAGCCATGAAATGAAAATACCAACGCAAAGCTGTGCGTTTCCCATCACATGGAAGATAAATACCCCGGCAATTTCATTTCAGATTTCTAGGAGTCAGTAACCACTGGTCATGTTCATCACTAGGGCTGATAAGGATTCATCTCTGGGTTGTGTTGAAATGAATTGAACTAAACTCCTTCGTGGTAGATTCTTGCTGAAGACCAGTTGCTGCAGCCTCACAGAAGCAGAGGAACAGGAGGGACTCAGCTTGGTTTAATCGTTCCGAAGGCGAGATGGCCTGGACACGCTCACGTGGGGGTAACCCCTGGTATCTATCTGTTCAAATACTCAAGGAGTCAATCGATGTTTAGAGTGTGATCAGTATACAACTGCCAGCTGTGTGTTTTGGAGGGGGGCACGGGAGGAATCAGGAACCTCCAGGGGCTTTACATGACTTGGTGTAGGGATGAATTTGCAAGGTGCGAGGTGTTAGTTATACCAGGATGTTGCCAGATGCACCTGAACTGAGCTAGAGACAAAGCATCAGACACATGGAAAAAAATGCCTGCTGGAAGCTGCAAAATGAGATCAGATGCAATAGTGGTGTCGTAAGGAGGCTTCCAGCCCACAGTAGTGGTGTGGTAAGGAGGCTTCCAGCGCACAGTAGTGCCTTTATGAAAGTGCATAAGACAACGGCATGAATACCAAATGGATTCATCATGGTCACCGCTGTGTCCATGAATACCAAATTAATGTAGAATGACTGAGCTCTCAAAGGGTTACCAATTTTTGAAAAAAATGCTAGAAATAATGGGAAAATTAATCTCATTAACATGTTGCAAAGGTCGTATTTTAGAAAAAGTATTTGGAAATACATAGCTGGTTGGCAACCAGCGTTTTCAGATACCGCATCAGCTTGATTATCCTTCCAGCTTTGTCCAGAATTTCCCTCAGTTGCGTCCTCGGTGCCCCAGCAGAGGAGGTGCGTGGCTACAGTTTCATTCCTCCTCTGGGGGGTCCTTCACTGACCTCAGGCTTCCCGACACTGCACAGTCTGTCTCATCCTGAGTGTGGCTCCTTCGCAGAGTCAGAAAGTCTCTGCCAACAAAGTCACCCCCAAACACACAGAACTGGAGGCCCCTTTCTAGCTCCTCAGGAGACAGGGTGGCTGATGTGGAGGACGTGTGGCTGTTCAAAGGCCTCCTTCATCCTCATCCAGGAGCCTCATTTTCCAGCACGGTTCTGGGTGAAGCTGGTGCAGGCCGGGGGAGAGTGAGGACCCTACACAGCCACACACACATTTAAGGGTATGTATAAAGAGACCTTAAATGGACTTTTGCGTATATACATATTTAGTCATTTTTTAGTGATATTTTTATTAGGTGACTCCTGCCCTCGAAATCTTCCCCTTGCCTGTGGAATTTGGTGGCTACATGGCACACTGTCCACTGACCACTGACCAGTGGACAGTCTGTACGGAAACAGAGCTTCTGTTGAGCTTGGGATGGACACTTCCATTTGTATTTCAGTTTTACGTTCTCTCATCCTTTACTCTGTTATCTGGATAGTATAAAATCCAGAAGTTCCCAAATACCCAGCAGGGATGAACCCAGTTTACAGGAGGGGCATTTTCAACACAGATGTCTGAGCCTCTGTCTGTGGAGGGGCAGCTACTGCCCAGGGGTGATGCCCCCAGGACCCTGTTGTATGCAGCCACGTGGGGGACTGTGGTCTAAACGTTTCCCCGCTGTCAAACTTTCCAGCAGTCGTCCCCACTCTGCCTGGCCTGCCACTGGAGGCCTCTGTCCAGTAATAACAGGGGCAAGGAAGGCACTGGGGAGAAGGGATCAGAGCTGGAAAGGTGAGACGTTGTCAGCATTTTCTAATTTGAAATAGTCAGAAGGAAGGTGTCCCAGTAACACCCTAAGGGAAAGGAATGACACTGGGCAGAAGTGCCTGGTGTCACAGCCCACAGAGCACAGCCTTGGATGACTCAGGATGCAAGTGGCAGAACGTGACCACCCTTTGGGAATCCCCTCCACAGTCTCAGGTGGGGCACAAACTGAAGGTGTCATTACCATAGCTGGAGAGTCCCCACGCCCTTGGCTCCACATTGCCCCTCATCTTGTATTGTGCTGCCCAGATCCTTCCATGTAGGGTTCTGCGGTCACATCCCTTACCACCATGTCGAATCCCAAGGAACAGTTCTCTGAAGTAGCCTTGAGTCACATGCCTGGGGCCAGGTCCAGAGCTGGCAGACGAGGAAGAATCTGCTCCACCAGAGAGGAGCAGAGCTGTGTGGCAGGTGGGGGATGCCAGGCCGTGGGAAGTAGCCACCACTGCTCTTCATTCATTCAGTTAACTGATCAGTGTTACTATTACTCAGTTCCTAGGGTAAATTCCTGAAGAAAAAGAGAGAGAAGGTTGAGTTTACATAAACGCTCTTGGACTGCACCCCAAGACAGACAGAGGGGCAATTTCTTGTGTTTTTTGGAGGAGCAGGGAGGATCAGGAGCCTGGTTGCACACCCGCCCTTGACGGAGGCAGCCTCTCTGTGGCGACAAATCCAGGAGCAGTCAGGTGCGACTGGCCTGCTGGCCCACCCTCCTTCAAGCCAGAGCTGTGTAGCGGCCTCATTAATAAACTAGGATGAACAACATAAAGCACCAAACCCAAAGCACTGGCCTGGATTGTGCCCTGGAACAGAAAAAGGACATTGTTAGAAAAACTGGTGAAATTGGAACTATTTAATAGTTTAGTTAATCTTGTCCTGATGTCAACTCCCCATGGTTCCATACGATGCTGACTTCAGAAGAAACTAGATGTTAAGTGTGTGTTGCACTCTTAATGGAATTTCAAAATAAAAAGTGTAAAATGCTGGTGGTAGAGAAGAGCCCTTGGTTAACACGTTCAGGCTGGACTCACTGTGAGGAATAAATGAGGGAACGTTGATGGTGTGGTCACCACGTACCCAAGCTAGGGGAGTCCCCAGTTGAGGGAATTGTTCCAACTTCCATCACACAGAGTCATCTCAGCCCTTCCTCTGGCCCCTGCCTCTCTCCTGCCTTTCTCACCTTCTAAACCCATCATGAAGTCACCACATAGAGCAGTGGTTGTCAACCTTCCTAATGCCACAGCCCTTTAATACAGTTTCTGTGGGTAGTGACCTGCAGGTTGAGAACCGCTTAACAAAACAGTTTGAAAAGATAAATTTGAAAAAGCAGCCAGAGAGGCAGAAACACTTCGTGTTCAAAGTCAGCGCTAGTGGGTGTAAATTAAGCCAAAAGAGTAGGCAGGGTGTTTCAGCCTCAGCCATCATGAGATGTTACTTTTCAACATGGAGTCCAATGCAAAGCATGTACAGAGGAAGTACTTTACGTATGAGCTTTGTGAGATGTTTAGAGCAAATTATAATATTAAAATACTGATCTTAGTCATTGTGTTGGTGAAAATATACAATTTATGCATAGATGGCAATGTTTGGAAATTGATCTAAATGTCCTTTTTTGGGTAAATTTTAATGTGCAAATGAAAACAAGATAAATCGTTCTAGAAAAAAATGCTGTTTCAGATAAGTTATGAAAAATTAGCTCAGGAGAAGACTTCATATTATCTCAAATTATCTGACTGCTTGGTCAGAGCATAAAATAGTGTTATGTCGTTTATCCAAAGTACAAAGCAGTAAGGCAGAGAAAGAGCTCACAGCTTTGCCACCCCTTATGTGAGGATAGAAAAGCTGGGGTAAGCCATATCTATTAGGAGTAACTCTGAACCCAGCTTTGTGGTAAGAAAAAAGCAGTGCCTACTTCCTGCTTCCAGAGCTTTTCATTTCCTGTTTCCAGAGCTGCCCACTTCCTCCTTCCAGAGCAGCTCTCTTCCTGCTTCCAGAGCTGCCCACTTCCTCTTTCAAGAACTGCTCACTTCCTGCTCCCAAAGCCACTTATTTCCTGCTTCCAGAGCTGCCCACTTCCTCCTTCCAGAGCTTTCCATAGTGGCCCATTTCCTCCTTCCAGTGATACTCAGTTCCTGCTTCTGGAGCTGTCCACTTCCTCCTTCCAGAGCTATCTACTTTCTGTTTCCAGAGCTGCTCACTTTTTGCTCTCAGAGCTGCCCACTTCTCCTTCCAGAGCTACCTACTTCCTGTTTCCAGAGCTGCTACTTCCTCCTTCCACAGATGCTCATTTCCTGCTTGTGTAGCTGAGAGTGGAAGTACTAGGAGGACATCCCGTGTTTTTTTGATGTTTCCAGAAGGCATTGTGGATAGTAGTATTTTATACTGAATATATTTAACTTTGTTTTCATTTTCTAGAAAACAATAATGCATGCATAGTACTATAGGTGGACAAAACAGCACATTTTTCTCAGAGTAGCTTTGGTTTCACTTATTATCGCTTCATAATTTGTGGGCTACACATCTTTATTCTGTTGTTGTTTGTATGAGCCCTCCCTGGTGCAAAAGAATTCTGGTTGAATTAGAAGCTTAAGTTGACAGAACAGCCTTTTCCCTTTTAAGGGCATTAGGGTGAGAATTGGCTACCGTTTTCCAGCTCAGTCCCTTGAAGTTTCTTAGCTATGTCTTGATTTTGTTGTTGTTGTTGTTATTTGACATTGTCCATAATTGAGACATAGGAGGCCCAGCAGAGAGCTGTGCGCATCTTGGTTGGCCACCTTGGCCATCACTGGATTTCTGTTGGCCGCAGGAAATCTCCTTCCAATGAGTTAACAAGACTGCGCCTTTGTTGCCTGTCATGGAAATCACCCTACAGGGGCTGTTTCCAGCTTCTCTCTCAAGTGACTTCTTATTCACATTATATTAAATTAATATGCACATTATACCAATGAACATTTTATATTTCTTCAATTAAAATTCCCTACCCAAATATACTGCTTTAATTGCTGGGAACACTAGTGTTATGTCAACATCTCTGTCTAGCACAGGGGTGTTTTTCTCTCTCATCCATTATGGCCACACCTTTTCTCACATCTTTCCAGGGTGAGGCCTAACTGAGCAACTGTGCAAGTGATGCAAGACAATTGAACCTGGGACTCATTAGTCCTTAAAAAAAGATGCTGAAATATTCCAATCCTCAAATTTTGAAGCCTTTACCTTTGTATTGTAGATGCTGGCTGTCTTCAGAGAAAAAATAAAACACAAAGTTCCCTCTAACCAAGATTACAAGAACTGGGACCTGTCTGGTGCAGGCCCAACAGGTGGTCACTTGTCAAATATGGCCCAGATGACCAGTAGCAGCAGCCAGGTGACTGTTCTCTCTTCCCTAACCATCCTGCACCTCTGCCTTCCCATCTGCTGCCTTGCCTGTCTGGGAAGCTGCCTCCTTCTCCCTACCTGGGGAGCTCTTCCTCTATCCCTGAGGCCAGGCTTGGCAAGCCATCTACCTGTGTCCACAGCTGTGTCTCACTCATCTGCTCTGCTCCAGCTTTGTTTTAAATGCCAGGGGGAAGGGGAGAGTGGTCCCAAAGTTACTGCCCTTGAAGAGCTTAAGGTACTCGTGGTCTCCTTGGTAACAGGCTTACTAAGGTGTGGATAGTCCCATGTGGATGGACTTCGCTTAGGGGAATAAGCAAAGATCCCCTCAGTTGAATAAATGAAGAAATGGGGGAAAAAAAAGCCAAAATAAAAGGAAGGAACCAGACCCCACTACATTTGCCAGTACACCCTACGTTGACAAATGGATATTCATAAAATCAATTTCATCAGCAAAGTGATAAAAAGAAGGTCAGAAAGTATAAACAACGGTGAGAAATGTGTTTTCTTCAATGCAGCGTACCCAGCACCATACCAACGCTGTACTTTCACATCTTACATTTTCAGCTCTTTCTTACACGTAATTTAAACATTTCCTCACATCTTCTTACATTTTCCCATAGAATATTACAACTTCATGTAATGTGCAATCCTGCTCTCCCACCACATACGCAACACATTCATAGCCTGATGAGGCAGAGATACATTCTGAACAGTGAATTCTGTGCTGCTGCAGAGTGACAGTCCCCAGGACAAGTGGCCTGCAGTGAAGGGTCTCATGGTCTGGGACGGGCAAGCTGACAGAGGGCCAGCCAGGTCTCTGCCACTGTGTCCTTCTCATGCTCAGTGCCCCGGGACACCCCACCCTGCCACCACCTCCCCCAGATTCCAGCATAATCAATTTACTCTGGCCTCAAAAATCTTCAAATTCACGCACCCATTTCCCCTTGTTTTCTTTAATCATGGGCCCATGAACACTGTGAGCTTTATCAGAACCTGCAGCAGGGATGAACACTGGGATAGCTCTGTGTCCCTGGAAGCTGGGACCAGATGTCTGGGAGTTTCTTTTACCCAGCGGGGTAAAGAGCCCCAGCCCCACACACTGGTCCCTAGCGCATGCAGACATTCCCAGGAATGGGCCTCCTGCAGTGTCAGGCCAGACAGAGCAGGGCAAGGTCCACCTCACTCCTGGGCAGCCTATGAGTCCCCAGTCTGCAGAGCTTGACTGAACACTGCAAAGGGCAGTGGATCAGTGAAACTGGGGGGTAGAGCAGTCACCCTTGGCTCAGCTGCGTGGCTTGGCGGAGACCCCGGCCCAAAGAGGATCACAGATTAATGACTCTCAGTCAAGACATCAATTCCAGGCTGGGCAGAGGCAGGAAAGCAAAGAACTGGCCAAAGAAAAAACAGAGATCCACAGCCAAGACCTGACAGGGTCCATCGGAGGTGGAATGGGGCCATGGCAAGGCCAGAGACATGGTTGTGCCAAGAGGGTCTGAGATGTGGTCAAGGCTTGCATGTTCACCCTAAGAACACATGTACACGGCATTGTTGAGGGTCTGGTCTGTGCCAGGTACCTCGCTGGTCCTTGATGATATGGAGGTAAATGAGATATGGGCTCGGAGTTCTCACCCTAGCTGACTGAGCCATGGTGGGAATAGGTCATTATAACCCAGTTCAGTGATTTGTGCCTCTGCTGAATTGTCAACACCCAGCCACAACTCATGCAGGGCTGGACTCCAGACACATTCGTGAGTGAGGTAATGGGGAGTGAGTGAGTGAGCCAGGCAAGGGGCAATTGAGAAGTCAGGAATAGAAGCAGATAGAGAAATAGTACCGAAGGAAACAGGTAGGTCATCTGGCCTTAAAGCAGTGGTTCTTAACCTTCCTAATGCTGCAACCTTCAATACAGCTCTTGTGGGTCATGACAGTTGAGAACTGCAGCCTTAAAGCATTTGTAGACTCCAAAATGCATAATTTTACCTATTTCCTAATGAATTACAAATAATTATCATCAAATCTAATGTATTACAGACACTTTCATTCTTCTGGCCTATGATGGGGAGAAAGGACAGTTCATTAGAGTTTACCAAAATGGCACGGCCATGGCCATGGTCACAGCAGACAGATTACCTGAAAGGCCTGGAGCAGGGAAGTTGTTGATTTGGCCAAAAACTGGAGAGAGACAGAAGGAGAAGGGGATTGGTCACAGGTCCTGAAAGCCTGTTCTTCAGGAGTGGTGCGAGGCAGCTATGGCGCTGGCCTCAGGATGAGTCTCACGTGGTGCTGGATACAAACTGCCCTCGTTTCTGTGTTTCTGTGGGTCCCCGTAAACTGAGGGGAGGCTCCTCCGTCTGGACCTTCCTACGATGCTCTGGCTGGATTTCTGAGACTCCTGAACTGAAGCTAAGCTGCCCCCATGTAGTGAGGGGTAACGATATGGGAGAGCATAGAATGACTTAGGCCAGAGGCCCCCCCTCTGCTCAGTCCCTCCTCCATAAAGAGGGTGAGCCATGCCCAGCCTGGGGAGGGGATTTGATTGCGGCACTCAGGGGAAAATGCTTTGAAGTTAAACGTTTGGTAAAATGAGATATCATCATTACAAAGAATAAAGAAATACTCCTTTATTGGGAAAGACTGAAACCTTCTTGCAAAAATTAAAGGACATAGTAAAGGCCTAATAGAGTATATAGTGACAAACAGAACATTAGGTTTCTGACCAAGGTGAGACGGTCAGGGCCAGGGTGGGCTGTACTTGGGCAGTGCCTCGGAGCCCTCCAAGAGCAGCTGCTGGCTCACCTCCTCCACCCATGGTCCAGACTCAGCCACCCACCTGGGAGTGCACCCGCCAGTGCCCAGAGAGCACTTTCTGCATTCACGACACGATTATGGTTTTCTTCTTGGCCGTTTTATTAAAGACATATTTTCCTCCCCAAATAAGTATTGAGAACATGCAGAGTGTCACCCTCCCCAGAATCTCCCAAAGCACCCACATTGGTCCTGAGTGAGCTCAATGGGTGCTTGTAAGCTCTCGTAAGTCCCATCCCAGGGGCAGAAGCACCAAGTGGTGTGCAGGGCACACAGCCGCAGAGCACACACTGCCGGACAGCACTGGTGCTCCCAGACGCCCCCCAGAAGTCCTGGAGCAGGCTGTGCCGCACACAGCGTTTCCTCAATTTTAAATTCTCCCCAGGACAACCCACATTTTAACATCCTTCAAGTAAGGGTGGTGCTTATGATGGATGTGTACACTTCACGTGAAATTATTTCTTTTTCATACCCGTTGAGAACTGAGAAAAATGGACTCAAGATCATGAGATTGTTAACAATATGTGCTTGATAAATAGAGAGGTCTTTGGGTTCCAGTCTGTGCGCTGCCCTCTGACTCTCCCCGCCTTCATTCAGAACGTTTCCCCTGCTGGATTGCCAGCGCTCCAACTCGTCTGCTTGGAACATCCCCTTATTTTTCGCAGCTTCAGCTCAACTGTGGTTTTTCTGCACAGCCTTCCTCCCTCATGGTCCTACTGACGAAGTGCGTGCTCTTTCGCTTCCACAGCCAGGGTGACTGATAGTCCTGTTTTGTCTGAGACAGGAGGCCGTGACTGGACAGCTGGGCACCACGTCCTTAGCCCGCCAGGCTTCCTTTCCTTGGCGCCTCCTCAGACTCCATCTTCAGCACCTGGCAGCTCCCTCCTGAGCCCTCTGTGCAACCCTGATCTCGGTCATTCATACTCGTTCACCCACTGGATCCTCCCATCCCCACCTCCAGAAAGTGCGTCTTATGATTCTCACTTTATAGGTAAGGAATCTGAAATGTGGTTTCAGTGACTTGGCCGAGGTCCCGCAGCTCTGCAGTAGCAGCCGGAGACAGAGGCGGGCAGGGCCTCTTTTCCAGCTCAGTACCCGCAACAGCCTGCAAGCTGGGGGGACAGAGGTTTGGGTTTTGCTGCTTCTGGATCCGCTGTGCCCCCCAGGGTTCTGCCGTCTCCTGCACAAGCCACCCCCCAGGAGGGTGTCCATCATGAGTAAGGGAACACGTCACAGCAGGGGCCTTCACTATTCAGCAGCCCCCTCTGTGCTGTCTTTAAGTGCCAGAGTGTCACGAAAATAGCAGAACTTTGTATTTAATAAAGGACTTGGTTCTTTGATTCTTTAGGGTACCATACTGAAAGGCTCAGCTATATGTGAATATTTCATGAAGTAAAATAATGCACATAACAAGGCCAGTGACACTGGGGCACCCTGACCATCAGCGTCACACCCAACCATCAGTAACACCCCCTGACCATCAGTGCCACACCCTGACCATCAGTAACACCCTGACCATCTATGCCACACCCTGACCATCAGTAACACAGTAACACCCTGACCATCAGCGCCACACCCTGACCATCAGCGCCACACCCTGACCATCAGTAACACCCCTGACCATCAGTAATACTCCCTGACCATCAGCGCCATAGTCTGACCATCAGTGCCACCCCCTGACCATCAGTGCCACACCCGACCATCAGTAACACCACCTGACCATCAGTGCCACACCCTGACCATCAATAACACCCCCTGACCATCAGTAACACCCACTGACCATCAGTAACACCCCCTGACCATCAGTAACACCCACTGACCATCAGTAACACCCCCTGACCATCAGTAATACCCCTTGACCATCCATGCCACACCCTGACCATCAGTAACATCCCCTGACCATCCACGCCCTCACCCTCAGTGCCAAACCCTGGGAAAATGCAAAACATAACAGGACAATTTTAAAGGTCACACCCTCACCCTCAGGGCCACATCCTGCCTCTGGGGGACCTGGCTCCCTCCAGGACAGGTCAACTTCCCAGGTTACGATTTCCTATCTATTTGGTTGATTCCTCTCCCTTCTTTCACATTTTCAGGGAACACATCAATTTCTTCACCCAGATCTGAACCAGGCCTTTCAGAACACAAATGTCCTTCCATTTTTGTTCTGATTTCCTGGCTGAGAGGCACACAAGGGAAGCAGCAGCCAACTAGCCCATGGAGACACTTCACAGGGGAGGTCGCTGACGGTGGGGACCCTTCACATTGGGGAGGTCGCTGATGGTGGGGACGCTTCACGTGGGGGAGGTCGCTGAGGAGACACTTCACGCGGGGGAGGTCGCTGACGGTGGCATCCTGCCTGCTCTCACTAAAGAGCTGTAGGTGCCAGAAAGATGCTGAACAGTCAAAGATCAGCTTTCATTCAGACAAACAGATTGAGTCCCAGGATTTGTGGAGGGAGATAGAGGATGGCAAGTATTCTGAGAGATTTTAAAAATAAATCCCCTGTGTGCAAAGAGACGTGTCCCTTTTTCTCATTTACATGGAGAGGGAGCCGAAACGGAGACCCGCGCTTCCTGGGAATGCATCCTGAGACGAGGCGAGTGATAAGATGCAACCGTGTGGCAAATTTATCAAAGTAATTGCTGCAGACAGATGATCTGACAGGCTCTGTTCAGACTTTCCAAACAATCTACCCCACTGTGGTCCGTTTTGGAATCTTCTCAGCTTGCGTCTACTGCAGGTCCCCTCTGATTATATTTTTTCATCCTAAAAGTGCCCCCTTGGGAAGCCGGGCTGCCGTGGCCAATAAAGACTGGTTCACACCACAGTAGAGGCTGCCACAGGTTGACAGGCTAAACAGTCGCATATCCCGGTGTAATCGCTCAGGTCACTTGGTGTCACAGCTTCAGTATTTCCTGCGAATGTCTTCATGCGCGGCTTCAGGAGTTACTTTTATTTTTGGCAAAATGCAAAACAAAACAGCACAATTTTAAAGATCCATTTTTGTCGTAAAAAGTGGTTTATGTGCTGCTGATCTGCTGATTTTTGTGCTTTATTTCAGTCAAGTAATTTAAGAGAATTAAAAATGACAATGTTAATAGCTAGCTGATTTCTATTTGTTCTAGGGACAGACACTAATTGTTTGTGTCAGTTTACCTGAACCCAGTGCTAACTTTTGTGGCAGGCAAAGCCAGCGGCTCCGAGCCTGCCCCCCCACCTTGTGTTGGGGAAGAGAACAAAAGCCACAGATAAGGAGAGAGAGGCTGAGGCGATATTAATTAGCTCTCCTGTACTACACTGTATTTTAATTAATCTGACAGATTTTTCAGAAATGGAATTGACTTTTCCCCATTCTTCTACTGTGTGAGCATTTTTCCCCATCACTGAGCAGGTCAATTGTACTCATGCTCTGAGCTGTTTCCACTATCGATCGTGTGCCCCACACAATGTCTGCTGTGTGCGGCACACGGTGGAGCAGGGGCTGCGTTCCCCGGCCCCACTCCCCTGCCGAACCTTCTATCCAGAGGCCACTCACTTATAAATTAGAACCACGGCCTTCATAGAGTAATTCAATCCACCTAAAGAGCTTTTAGGAAAATGTCTCTTAAACACATGGGTTAAGTTAAAGATGGATATGCCCCTGTAATCTCAGCACTCTGGCAGGCCGAGGCCAGTAGATCGCCTGAGCTCACAGGTTTAAGAGCAACCTGAGCAAGGGCAAGACCCCATCTCCAAAAATAGCCGGGAGTCGTGGTGGGCGCCTGTGGTCCCAGCTACTCGGGAGGCTGAGGCAAGAGGATCACTTGAGCCCAGGAGTTTGAGGTTGCTATGAGCTATGACACCACGGTACTCTACCAAGGGCTACAAAGTGAGACTCCATTTCAAAAAAAAAAAGGATATCCCTTGAAACATTGAACAAAGAACTACTATCTGACCCAGTAATACCTCCTCTGGGTGTATATCCCAAGGAAATGGAAGCAATATGTTGGAAAGATGCCAGCACTCACCTGCCCACTGTGGCTCTACTCACAAGAGCCAAGACACGGGAACAACCAGTGTCCACTGTCTGTGAACGGATAAAGAATTTATGATATATACATGCAATGAAATATTATTTGCCATTAAAAAAGAAGGAAATTGTCCCATTTGTGACAACGTGGACAGACCTGGAGGACATTTAGCTGAGAGAAAGAAGTCAGAAGTAGAAAGAAAACAACTCCACCATCCCACCTATGTGTGGAATGTAAAAAAATAAAATTAAAAATACAGGGAAACAGAAATAAGAACAGTGGCAACCATGGGGGGAAGAAGTGAGAAGACGGAGAGAAATTCAAAGGGTACAGACGGGCAGTGCCGCGGGTGACTCAGTCCGGAGATCTAACCCAGCGTGAAGACCACGCAGTCAATAGCAATGGTGTCCTAGAGGTTTGCCAGGAGAGTAAACGTTAGGTGCTTATAACACACACAGACACTCACAGAGGTGACTATGGGAAGACACGGCCCGTTGGTGTGTTAACTGGCCCAACTGCAGCGATGACTTCAGTGCGCACGGAGCTCACACTGTGAATCGGACAATCAAAAGACACTTGCTTACATTTTGGACATTCTCCGAGCACCCCGAGTGTTAGAGCCTCTCGTCGTGACCAAGGTTTCCATGTTACCCACAGACCAGAATCTTCCCTCCACTTCCTGTCACGTGTCCGACTCCTCCTGACATGGCTGACGTTACTGAGTGTGCAGAGGCCTGCGGGCGTTGAGGAGCCCAGCTGAAGACAGGAGCAGGTGCCGCGGGACCACACACTCCTCTGGGCCTGCCCTCCGGGAGCAAGTCTTTGACACAAAGTCCTTACAAACCTTCCCTGAGACGGGCTTTCCTCCCCCTCCTCTCCCTCTGGGCTGCTCCAGGCCAAGAGCCATGATTCAGCCCTGAGGCCTGTCCCTGACAGAGGCGTGGCCATGAAGGAGCTGGGCCTACTCACCCCTCACCCCCGGGGGTGCTGACACCGGCCCAGATGTGAGCTCAGCAGGGGGGGAGGCCCTGTGCCACAGATGCTGTGCACATCCCAAGTTACGGAGTTTTGCTGTTTCTCTATTTCCATCTTGCAAGTGGGCTTGGGCCCTCACTTTAGGAAGGATCTATGTTGCAGTCTGTACATGGGCCCGGAGGGGCCTCAGCTGCCTTCTTCTGACTGGAGTTAATGAACCTGTCCTAGAGCGTGTCCCGTCCCACAAGTCAGCACAGACCAGACGCAGCAGGGCCTTCCTTGGTGGCACGCTGGCGGCTGCCACCCTACCTTGTTTAGGCTCCAGGGGAGGGAGGCAGACACTTGGAATGCAGAGCCCACGGCCTGTTGCCTCCCTCACCCACTCCCAGCAACTGCAGGGCACAGAGGTGTCCCCAGCGATGGCTCCGGATGGATCCCATCCCTCTGCAGCTTCTCCCGCACCACCCACTCCTCGAGGTCCAACTTATGTTTAATAACCATCTTAGAAAAGAGTCCAAGTCTCTTAAGTTCTCTGGTTTCTGTTTCAGAGTTGATACAAGGTAATATAACACTCCGGATCACTTCATCTTACCCAAAGCAAGAACATCTTAAAGGATTTAGATACTAAGGAAAAAATGTGCATGATACAGTTACTCTCAGAAATGCGCACAATAGATTTTGAAGTCTCTGAGGATTCAGCCCGAGGACACAGGCCCCGGTGTGTTGGCTCATGCTTGAAAGGATGGCTGCCTCTACGAGATTGCCAATTTGAGTACGGGCCAGACTGCAACCGGATCCCAGGAAAGGTAAAATAGATTAAAATGTATTGCATGGTGCTCAGATGCACTCTTCTGTCCACCAGATTATTTTTCTTAAGCACACATGCACTCACACACAGACTCACACCGTGGGCCCCAGTGCAGCGGTGTGCCAGGCCTGACTCCTGGGCTCATGGGAGCCAGTTGTTAAATTTCCAGGAATTTTGTGAACCAGTTGTTAAACACAGCCGTTACTGTATATTAAGTTATATAAATTTAACATTAAGTAAATTATATGTTTAAAAAGGCAATACATGCCTCAAACAAATCACTTTCTAATTATTTTAATGCATTTTCTACAACCTATACTCTTGAGGCTACTAAGGCCAAATTTACCTATGTGGTGAAAATACCATGTTTTGGTGTGCTACTTGGTGGGAGTATTTACACCTTAGAAATTGGCAAACACTAATAAATCAGGGCTTGTCCTCTTGGAGGACTGATGGTTAAACAGTTACTAGCACAGCACCCCTGCCCTGCACCTCAGCAGTGGCTCCCCCTCGCCCATCTGGGGAAGCACTCAGAAGCATCACTCTCCCCACGAGCCTGCTGCCAATCCCGTCTGCCAGCCACGTTCACTCACTCCCCTGTGCGGGAAGCAGCAGTCTCGTCTTTTTTTCTTTAAAAACACTCAGGCGCGTACAGAGTTGTCCATGTAATGGACTTCATCTCCATACTGCAATTATTACTAGCGGGCAGAGGTCATGTGCTTCTTGGCAAAGCTCACATTCTCACATATAAATCATGATAAAGTAGGTTAGCTCTGGAGGGTGGACTGATGTTTTTAATTTGGCCAGTGTAGAAATGAAGTTGGATTTAAACAAGAGCTTCTTGAAAAAAAAAAAAAAAGCCCATTTGTACAGACATGATTGAAATAACCTGGATACATTTATTTGCAAACTTCACGGCCAGTGGAAATCAGCCCAGGGACAGACTGCAGCCGCTGTGCCAGGGCCAGTCCTCGCTCACAGCCGGGAACGGCAGCGAGGCTGCGGCGTGCATCCTTTTATGGCCAATTATGAAGATGCTTCCTTTGCTCATTAGAGGGGAGCTTGCTGTCCCCAAGTCAAATCTGCCAGCCTGAGCAGCCACGTCCTGTGCAGAGTGTCCTCGAAAGGGCGGCATGGGGATCGCCTCGGCAATAGAGCTTTCTGGTTTCTCTGATTAATATTCAAAAGAAGTAGCATGACCTGAAGACTATACATGATCCTCTCAGCCGCAGACTCTGCGCTACATGCGCCATCCTGTGCACTCCAGTTCCAGGCTAATGTGCCACAGTCCCCACAGATGTCAGGTCCCACCCTGTGCCCTCATCCTCTCACACTGGCTCCTTGGGGCCAGTCACAGTTTGCATCTCCAAATCTCCTTCTTGACAGTTTTGGGCGCATAAAAAAAATATATGTATATATCAGATGGTGCCTGTCCTCTGTCGCCCAGGGAGTGGCCCCTCAGGGATGGCTGCGCCTGCAGAGCCCAGCTGGGGAGCCCGTGCTCTCTCTGCATGCTTCCTGCAGCCCTGCGCTCCATCTCTGTATCTCAGGTTCCTCGTAACCGCTTTCAAATCAGTACTGATCGAGAACCAGGATAAGCAGGAAGGAGGGGGGACACACACACAAAGAGGTGTTGAGGGCGCTGGTGAAGGAGTCTCTGTGGGAAATGGCAGCTGGCAAGGACAGGAAGGTGTGCAGGCCTTCAGGGCACCTTGTGGGCACTGGAGGAATTTTCTTTAATAAGGGGTGGCTACAGATGGCCTTAATTTGGGGCGTACATCTGTGTGCATGCACACAAGTGCGTGAGAAGTCCCGATCTCATGCACACAAGAGTGGATATAAACGTGAATACCTTTTGCTGTCTTCTCTGCTGCCCTGTGGCTGCACTCCTGACCAGCTTAGTTCATTTGGCACAATGCCCTCGAGGTTCATTCACACTCCTGCAAATGCCAGCTTCCTTCTTAGAGGCAGTGTAATATTCCAGCGTGTGCATGTCACACCTGCGTCCATCCATCCATCAGTGGACATTCAGGTGGGTTCCATGTCTTGGCTACTGTGGATAATGTTGTAATGAGGGTGGGCGTGGACTTCTCTTCGACATACTGACTTCATTGCCTTTGGCTATGTTCCCAGTCGTGGCATTGCCTGGTCGTGTGGTAGTTCTGTGTTAATGTTCCGATGGCCTCTATTTGTCCTCCATACGGTTACGTCCTCCACACGTCCCCACCAGTGGAGTGTGTGTTCCCATCCCTTTCTCACGGCCGTGCCAGTGCTGCCGGCAGTGTCTTTTTGACAGTGCCCATTCTAACAGCTGTGAGGTGATAGCTCACTGTGGGTTTCATTCACGTTCTCCTGAAAATAAGTGATGCTGAGTATCTCTTCCCACACCGCATACAGTTGGACGCGCGTGTATTTCAGAAATGCCTACTCAGAGCCTCCTCCTGTTTTTTAACTGAATTTTTGTTTTGCTCTTGAGTTATTTGAGGTGGTTATTATCCCTTTATAGGATATATGGTTTCTGGATCCCTTTTCTGGGTTTCCACTGTTACTGTTTTGATGACCGTGTAGGATTCTGTAGCCTGTGCACTGCAGGTTACCTAATGACCACCCCGCTGATGAGAATTTGAGCTGGTTCTGCTTCTTAGCTCTTACAAACAAAACGGCAACGACTAGCTGTGTGTTTGCAGCTTTGCACTAATATTTCTGCAGGGTAATTCCCTAGAAGTGGCTTGTCATTAAGAGCACACACGCTGTGAATTTCAGTGTTGCTGCTTTCCGAGCTACAAAAACGCCCCAGCAAAACCCACTGGAGAAACCACAGTGAGTGTGCAGGTGTGCCCGTCCCTGCCCCCACCGCTGCCACTCACTACTGAGCTCATCTGGGTGGGAAAAAGCAGCGTCCCTCCTTGCCCTAATTTACAATATGCCTCCTGACTTGACGGTATGTTCACGTGTCCATGGGTATTTGTATTTTTTTCTCCTTGAAAATACTACTTCTTTCTTTTTCTTTCCTATCCTTCTTTTTTGTTTTAATACCTTTTGCTGAAATTATTTGCACCCCAGTCATTTTTCCACATTCTAATGTTTGAATTTTTCTGAGTCGTACTCCTTTGCACACATTTCTTATCCGTTGCACGGCACGTGTCCCCTTTGTATCCAGTCTCCTCCTCGGTGTCCTTAATGTTCACAATACATGCACACACATGTGTCAGGCTAATTGCTATGCTTGATTTTTCTGCTGTTTCTTGTCCTTCATACTTTAGCTAGATGGATCAAGCTTGTATATAACTCATGTTTTAGGAATTCTATACATCATTTCTATTCTACAAATATTACCTTTAAATATACTTTATATAAACGTGGATAATTCTTAACTATACTTTACCATCTTCCCAAAATAAGACAAAAGATTCTGCTCACTTCTTTTCTTCCTTTTTCTCAAGTTTAAATCAAATTGCTTATCTGGTTTTTTTTCAAAATTATCTTTAATCTACTTTTATAGTGATTGGTTATGAATAATTGCATAAAAGTTTTTCATGTTATCAAAAATTCATTGAACCTCATTAAGATGGCTTTTCAGTATTTTTGTTCAGTATTATTTCTTTGGCCTCCTACATTCTTCATTACATTCCTGCTTTTATTTTACTAGAGTGTATCCCTGAAGATCCTTTCAGAAAACGTGGTCAATGTTTTGAGTGCTTGCCAGGGTAAGAATAAATGCCTTTATGTTGTTCTCAATTTTAAATACTAATTTAGATAGGCCTACAAGTCTTGATTCAAAATCTCTGTCTCTTTGAATTTTTTAATTGCTTCACTGATTTCTAGCAAGCTAGATTTCTTTCTTTTCTTTTTTGGCCAGGGCTGGGTTTGAACCCTCCACCTCTGGCATATGGACCGGCACCCCACCCTTCTGAGCCACAGGCACCGCCCACCAGCTAAATTTCTAATTCCAGTCCCAGCTAATTGTGTGTTGATAGCATGCCTGCCTTTCTTGTCAGTGTTTAGTACCCTTTCTCTTTTGCACATTAAGTAGGGTCTCACAGCCTCCCGCTGTTTGGCAGGTTAAGGTGCCTTAAGGGAAAATCCCTTATCTGATCTTCCAGCTCAGGAATTTTATCTCTGCCCATCTCTAAACCAGCTTCTTTTCTGAGTTTTCTAGTAGGAAAGGGTTTGATGCAGAAGACTGAAAGTTCTGGAGCCCCTGAGAGGGCAGGGATGTGAGGCTGCTGGCTTCAGGTGCTCAGGAAGGACCACCCTGGCACTGCCACACGGCCACAGGTCCCCACAGCATCAAAGTGGCTGTTCCCAGCCCCACGTCTGCTGTTGCCAGCACCCACATTCCCTCCAGCTCGTGGGTGGAATTCCTTCCACTGGACAAAGTTTCTCCTTCTCCTCAGCACTTTCAAACTAGCCTGTCTGGCATCTAGCGGGAATTGTCCGATGGAGAAGTGTGCCAAGCATTATTTCCAGAATTTCAGCCTATTTGGTACAGGGGAGAGCAGAGAAAAGCTGGGATGATGCTGAGAATCAAAAGATCCCCGACACAGGCTGCAGCTCAGCAGCTTCACCGGGGCATCTGCTGAGGTGAATTTTACCATTTCAGTGCAGTACGTACACCATATCTGACCCCTCCTCGGTTTCCTGTTTGCTCATTTTCTCTTTCTTTTCCTTCTTAGAACACCTGCCGCACGGATGTTGAATTCTGGAACTAGAGACGTAATTTGTAGCACGGAACTTTGTCCTCACAGCCTCCCGCTGTTTGGCAGGTTGAGGTGCCTTAAGGGAAAATCCCTTATCTGATCTTCCAGCTCAGGAATTTTATCTCTGCCCATCTCTATTTTATTGTTCAGCCAAATTTGTTGAGGATTTTCTTTGTTTATTTGTGAACCTTGCCTTTTTTTTTATCGACTGGCCTTGGTAATAGTGTTTTCATTTCTAAAATTCCAGTTTTTCTTTTAAGTTAAGGGATTTTTAATTTTATGGTCACACATTTTCTAAAATACGGATATTTCTGACATCATTTCTATGACAGTGAGATTGGAGGAGGGTAAAGAAATATTCCGAATAGCAGAGTAGACTGGAAGAGCTCCTCTTTGTTTGATGCTTTAGAAAACGTTATCCTCCATACAAAGCATTACACTCACACAGTGCCATTGTATTCATTGATAGAGTTCAGAGCTGGACCTTCTTCTAAAGGGTGTGGAAGTGGCTTATACATTCTGACATCTTGTAGAACCGAGAATAAAATAACTTAGCAGAGACTACTTCAAGGAAACAGGACTGGACGCTTTGGGAAACAAGTAATTAAATCACTTGATCAATACATTTTGCTGTAAGTTTTCTAAAGATAAGATGTAAATTGGGTTTCTTGCTTTAAATCCGATGTATACAATCAGAAAATGTTAATATCACATTGTAAAAGCCTCTTTCGATTTCTATGTGTGTGTTCTTTATAAAAAGCTTTATTATATTTTTATTTGACAAATTACAATGTGCATGTGTCTGTGTTCTTTAGCTTGCCAAATCAAGTTTTCATTAACTGCAATAACTTGACTCAAGTGATTATATGTCAGTGCTAATCTGGTCAGAGTTATTCTCAGAATATTTACCTTTCCTATGGCCATGTTCAAGCAAACAATGTGTCCACTTGTACTACATATAAATTAATTTTTTAGGAAAAGTGCCTATGAAAAGTCTATTGCATATTTGGTTCCTTGTCAGTCCTTTTCAGGTGCAATCCCAGTCAATATAGCCAACAGCCTAGGAGACCATACTACTGGGCCCATTTTACAGATGAGGAAATTGAGGCTCAAGGGGTAGCACAATTGGGAGTGGCTTGAAGGTCTTCTGACATTGATCACTTTTTTCTTGTGCTGCTACATTCATGAAACAACCTAAGTAAGGAAATAAAAACCTTTAGACCAGCATTTTGTTCAAATATATTGATATCTGGTAATTGTTGGTGCTGAGGTTCCCACAGCAATCCTGCCATCTCTAGGCCCCAAAGGAAGTCAAGCTGATCACCTGTAACCACCTGTTTCCCTCCGTTAAATTCTACTAGCTGCTCTACCCACGTGCCCTGAGGCTGCTGGATGGGGAATGATCTAGTGAAAAGCTCAGTGGTGTGAACCACTAAAGTCAGGTGCATTCAGGACCGCAGCGTGACCGCAGACCTTGCCTTTGTCCTGTCAGTGATCCTGAGCCTCGGGAGGGGGTGAGTTCTCTGCTGATGCTTACTTTACTAACACTGTTCACGTTGCTTTCATTAGAAACACACGGAATTTCCAAGTAGTCACACGGTGGAGATGAGCCAGGCCCAGAGCACGGTTCCCTGTCCCAAGAGTGTGCCACGAGCTCTGTGGGCGTCTCGCCCTGTACTTGCCTCGTCTGCTGAATATTGGAAAGAGGCGGCACTGAACTCACACTGGGAGGGGCCCGGGGACAGCTGGAGGCTGTTGGCTGTGACATCACTCTCCAGCATGGCCAGAGGGCTGTTGTGTGGCGGGGCCAGCCCTGGTCACTGGAAGCACTTTGTGGTGGAGCCAGCCCTGGTCCCCTGTGAAACACTTTATTGAGGCATTTAACCAAAAGGATTAAAATTTAGTTTTATTACTACACAGAGAACAAGACAAAAGAATGAGGACAGTCACAAAGCCGAAGCGTGTTAGTGATGAGAACAACTGTGACTGACTCAAGTTTTCCTATTAAAAGGTTTGCAGATGAGTAAACATAAATTATCCGCAGTTCAGCTTTGCTTATACACACGTTAGACCAAATGATTTAGATGTTGTTTAGGTAGAGAGTCTGACAGTCAGATGCTAATAAAATGAAAAGCAAATGTGGCACTATTCACAGCAGAAAAGGTGGGAGTCCAGGCAGGAATATTTAAATAGAACAAAGAAATACATTTTATATTGATGAAAAAACTAAAAATAGGCTGTGGGGAATGGTAGTCATCATTCTGTGTACAGTGACCAGAAGAACTTTAACAGGGAAAGATGATTAAGACAAAAATATGAATTAATGAATCCACAGTCACAGAGAGGGGATTTAATCTACTATGTCCAGCGTTTAAAAATCAAATAGACCCAAAAATGTGAGCCTGCAGAGGATATAATTAACAAAATGAGCAAGTTCAATCACATACAAACACATGCCCTGGGTCCCGTGGGGTGAGAGTGGGTGCTTTACCGCCATGGTTGGTGTGTGTGTGAGAATGTACGTGTGCACACACGACACAAACGCATCTGAATGCAGCAAACACAGATTTTACTTTCCTTCAAATATCCATTAAAAATGTACAAAATTATCCACACGACAGGTAATACACGACTCACAGAAAATCTAAATAAACTTTAATAGGTTTCAGAGTTTAGAAACTTTTAAGCAGAGCTTTAATAACATTAGAAATTAATAACAAAATGATAAAATAACAAATTAATAACAAAATGATGAAAGAATAGAATCACTTAAAAGTTAAAAAAATAAGCTTTTCGAAGTAACACAGAATTAAAAGATAAAACTATTCTAAATAAAAGACAAACATGCATATTTGCTAAAAATATTATATTAACTTAGAAAACCCAAAAGAATGAACTAGGAAAGATAATACAGGTTTAGAAGCATGTAAGGCAAACATTATATTAGCACACACAGACCCTGTAGTAACAGCATGGACAGTTAGAAGAGGTTTAGAAATTTACACCCCTCTTACATTAGAAAACCAAACCACAAAAAGCACTTATGGGCACACCTATGAGCATGATGGGCCCCTGGAGAATCTAGTATTCTAATATTTCTAAAATGACGTAAATAAGCAGAGTGATTTTACTTCTGCATGTAAGGGTGGACCAAAGGCAACCCCACCCAAAACCCCAGGGGAGCTTTATTGAATTTGAAAAATATTATCCAAAACTCATCTGGAAGACAAAATGACAAAGAACAATGCCCAAATGTCCACCATTCCCATTTCTTTTTAAGAGTGTACAGAAAGTTCTCACCGGTGCAGATGGCAAGACAAGTCAGAGAAAAGCGGAAAGAACTGATTGGAAAGGAAGAACCAAAGCTGCCATTTTTGAACATGATAAAAATAAACAATTGTGCATCTCAGTAGCCCCAAAGATTTTCAGTTTAATTAAGTACTAGGTAATTTTAAAGTTTCCCCTGGGATAAAGTCAATATACAAAAACCATTCTTTTACACAGTAGTATAAAACAAAAAAGAGGTAGATTTAAATATATCATTTTCAGTATGACAAAAACCAGGAATAAACATTGCATATAGCATGGGCAAGGCTGTCACATAGGAAACTACAGAATTAATCAAATTAAGTGGATGATGAAGTAAATAAAGAAGACATAAGCCACGTGCATGAATTAGGTGATATAATAGCATAAACTTTTCAACTCTCCTAAGCCGATCAGTATATTTTGAATGAGAATACAGTAGATCTAAGAGGATCTTCCTGTGAGCTAATTACAAGGCTGATTTAAAAATTCACATGAAAATCCAAAGTGCCAAGAATAGCTCTGGTCATCTTAAAAGAAAAGAACAAGTAGGAAGAATTGCTTTATAAGAAATTAAAGCTTATTATGTTATATTAATTAGGACAGTGAGTATTAGCGAAGTGACATTTAAGGAGGCCGATGGAACTGAATTAAAAAGTCTGACACCAACCCGTGCACATATGTCAACTGGTTTATGACAAAGGCGTAATTGCAAAACATTGGAGAAAAGTATAGTTTCTCAAAAACAGCGCGGGGAAAATTTGAAAGCCTGTACAAAGAAATAAATTAGATCACACCATCCTCATGGTATACACCAAATTCTAGTTCAAGAAACTACAGCTTAAAAGTGAAAAACAAAAGGAGGCTGTGTTTAGAAGAAAAATGTCTTTATATTTTCAGAATAGAAAAATATTTTTTAAACAGAACATAAAAAGCAGCCATAAGGGAATTGGTTAACATGTTTGAACACCTTAAAAATAAGAGCAACTTGTCATGAATAGTCACCAGGAATAAAAGGACAATCCACAGAATGGGAGAAGATGTTTGTAATTCATATACCAACAAAAGTCTCAAATCTGGAGTGTCTGAAAGATCTCTATAAAACAACAGGAAAAAGAAAAACAACCCCAGTCGAAATGGGCAAAAGACACGAACAGGCCAGTCACAAAGGAGAGAATCCACATAACTGATACTACGTAAACCTATATAAAGGCATTCAACTTCATCAGTCATCAAGGAACTGTAAATTAAATGTACAGTCAGGTCTGTCCCAGGTTACAAACATCTGAGGTACATCCAACTCATACTTCTGAATGGAGGCTGTTACCGTTAGTCCCAGAGTTACAGACATCCAGATGAATGGAGGCTTTTATAGGTCATAGGTAAATGTACCTGTTTCAGCTTACATGCAAATTCAACTTAAGTGCAAACTTACCTAACCTCTCTCATTTGTAATCCGGGGACTGAAGATAATAAAATGAAATGTCATGTCATACCCACTTGAAAGGCTAAGATGAAAAAGATAATCAGTACAAAAAAAGTAGTGAGACTGTTCTGTACAGAATGTTTGTGCTCTGCTGGTGGGAGTGTCAACTGGGTATGCTGAGAAGGGTTTTGGCATCGTCAGTCAGTAGGAAACACATGCAGGCTCTGAAGCATGGCAGTCTTCCCGCCCTGGAAGATGTATATAAGAACCCACAGCGGCACTTTTTATCAGTGTCCCAGGCGGGAAGCAATCCAAATTGTTAGCAACAGTAGAACAGATACACACACTGTAGGATAGTAATTCTATGGAATATGTCATTTAATGAAAATGACTGAGCTATAATCATGCATGACAATGTGGATGAGTTTCAAAAACAGAACAGAAGAAGCTGGATACAGAAGACTATTGAAGTTATTTTCTATAAGGTCTATTTATACATTAGTTCATTTATATAAAGTTCAAAAATGTGCAAAATTATATGGGTGTCTTAGGATGCATAGTCAGGACGCAGTACATAAAGGACCGGCTGTGATAACCCTACAAGCCCGGCTGACGGCTTCTTCTGTGGGGGCCAGAGGGTCGGATCCTTGGGACCAGGGACACGAGCCCTCTCTGGGCCCCCAGTATTCCGTTTCCTGCCTGATCTGAGTGCTACTTTAGATGGGGGTTCATTCTTTAAACAATTTGCCATGTTCTGCATTTACATTTTATGAATTTTTGATATATGCATTACTTTCATAATAAAATAATCTAAGAAAGTGAGAATGTTGAGAAAAGAATAAATTAGTCAAAATGAGAGTAGTGAGCAAGCTCTTGGCCTCCCATGGATGAGTGGACTTAATGAACCTGCAATCATGGGAGTGGTGTCCAGGAGCAGGTGGCCCCGCCAGTGGCACAGAACGGGTCGCCCTGTGCCTGCCTCAGATGTGCAAGCGCTTAGGATGTGGCAGAGGACACTCTTCACGCTCACGGGGGACAGGTCGACTGTTTAATAAATGGTACAGGACAGATCGCTGGCTACGTAGAAGAGAATATTGAACCTGCCCACTCCTCTCACATCATACAGGGAGAAAAACACTGGATAAAATAATAGGCTAGGTATGAAAATCGTTCGGAAATCCCAAAACCAGAAAAAAGAAAAAAATATGAAAAAATATGAAAATCACACAATAAATCATATCAGTTAACCTTTGGGTAAAGGATGGCATTCTAAGTAAAAAGGAAGGATAAGAAAAGAAAACTAAGGTGGGGGGGGAAACACCTATAAAACAAACATTTAGGATTTTAAATGTCTAATGACAAAAAGTTCACATTTAAAAATTTTTTTTTTTTTTTTTTTTTGAGACAGAGCCTCAAGCTATCCCCCTGGGTAGAGTGCCATGGCATCACAGCTCATAGCAACCTCCAACTCCTGGGCTCAAGCGAGTCTCCTGCCTCCGCCTCCCAAGTAGCTGGGAC
>CAUYQV010112365.1:0-65982 GCA_963574575.1 Galagoides demidoff
CCCAGCTACTTGGGAGGCAGAGGCAGGAGACTCGCTTGAGCCCAGGAGTTGGAGGTTGCTATGAGCTGTGATGCCATGGCACTCTACCCAGGGGGATAGCTTGAGGCTCCGTCTCAAAAAAAAAAAAAAAAAAAAGAGTGATGCAGCAGAGTCCGTGCAAACCCTGGACCCACTGTGTAATGTCAGGCAGACCCCTCACTCTCTTTGAGCCTGTCTTGTGGTCTGAGCAGAGAGCTGGCATGTCCCAACCCTTCCTGAGGAGCTGTGGGTAGAAGTCCTGACCTGGGGAGGTAAGAGCTCAATGTCCCTGTCCCCAGGGGACCTGACTCAGAGGATCTATATTGCCTGCCTCTCCCACACCCCCCACCCACTTGACAGAGCTTCAGTCACTCCAGAGGAGTAGGGCCCCAGGCTGGAGTGGGAGCAATTAGAAACCTCGTACCAGGAAGCATATCTTATTCTCAGTCATCCCGCTCCTGACCCTCCTCCTTCCCACAGGCCTGTGCCATTGTTACCCAGGGCAATCAGAACACAAGGGAACCAGGAGGGAACCTAGCCCCACACCCTCTGTCCTCTGCAGGACCATTCCCAGACCAATCTCAGCCACAGTCCCCATTTACCTCCATTTACCCATTGGTGTCACCATCCCCAGCAAAGTCCATCCATCCATCTGTTCATTCCTTTTTTCTATGCACAGTCATTTTCCAGGCCCTTAACTGGGGTCCAAGGATGCCAAGCAATAAGTCAAAACTCTGTCTCTATGGGAGACACAGACAAAGAGAAAGACAAATTAATAATGTGGGTTGGTTGCTGTGACCTCAGGACTCCAAAAATGGCAGGATCTGGGAAAACTTTCTTAGAGCTGATCCCCACACTGGACTCTGAAAACACTGTATGAGGGCATATAGAAAAGTCTAGAAGCAAGAGCCATTATAAGCCCTACAACATAGGGCCTAATTTGTTCATGTATCTCATGTCCAGAACAGTGCAGCCTGCAATTGAGATGCTCAGTAAATGTTAGAATAAATGAATGGGAAGTGTTTCTGGCAGCTCTAGGGTTGAATCAACATGCATAATTACAAAATGTGTGGGTGAGTGGGGCAGGGTCACTCAGGGCCTTCAGTACCCCCACAAACTCCTCATACTCTCATAGGGTAGTTGGGAGCAATTGAAAGGATCATTAGCCCCATTGTCACCTTCCGTTTCCCTTCTCTGACTGACTCTCTGGTCCAATCCATGGCCCTGCCCCAGCTGCCCTTTCCTTTATCAAGTAGTCCATATCTGTTGATTTGTTTAAATAAGCACATATTAAGTACCTTCTTTATGTCTGATGTCTTGCTGTAGCTGGAAGTGAATCCAACAGTCTCCCATATTACCATG
Organism: Galagoides demidoff; assembly: GCA_963574575.1. Lineage (NCBI taxonomy): Eukaryota > Metazoa > Chordata > Mammalia > Primates > Galagidae > Galagoides > Galagoides demidoff. Next base: position 1,381 of record CAUYQV010112365.1, read on the forward strand.
ATCTAGGACAGGGACACTTAATCTGGGATTTGTGGAGGTACAATTCCAGGAGGTCTGTGAGCTCTCGGAAATTGCATGCTTTCAAATAAGTGAATGTGTGTGCACATCCTGAGGTAAGGAGTCCATAGCTTTTAGCAGATTTGTAAGAGTAACCAGCATTCCATCCAGGTCAAGACCCACATGTCTGGGGAAGTAAGTTGATTTACCTGCATTGCATCTGGACATCAATCCTCCCCCAACCCTACCCCATTCCTGGCAGTAGGCGAGGGCACTGAGTACTTCCTGGGTGGTGGTGCTGCCTGGCAGGGGTGTCCTGCCCACAGCCCAGGTCCAGTGGAGCAGCTTTAGCTATATCAGCTTTGGATACTTCCTGGGAACTCTAGTGGTCACTGTGTCTGGGAAATCACTGTGGGGGAGGAGCAGGCCTCAGGCCAAGGGTAGGGCAAGAGCAGTATAATCAAAGAGTCAGATCGACACAACCAGAGGGGCACGGAACTCCCTGAGTGTGGCAGCTGGCAGAAGGGCATCTTTCAATGCTGAGTCCCACCTTCCATCCCCTCCCCACCCAGTTCTCAGAACTGCTCTGTGATTTTTTTCTTTTATTGTCCCTTTCCCCCTTCCAGCCTCCTCATTCACTCATTTATTAGTCTCTTTAGTTTAGTCTTCGGACTGCCTGGAAGGAGGCCAGGAGAGTGGTTAGGAGCACCAGCTCTCATATCACTGAGCTGGGTTGGGAGGAGTACTAGAGGCCCAGGCAGGCTGCTCCATGAGCCACCCACCAAAAGGTGCAGGGCTATGGGAGATATGGTAGGGCTCATCATGGGGAGAGGGGCTGGCAGGGCGGGTGGGTGGAGTCAAGTGATGACATTCTCATCCAGAGTTCTGTCCTCCTGAAACCCAGAACAGGAAAAGTTGGTGGGAAGAATGTGCCCAGTGCAGCTCTAGATTTATTCAGTGACGAGGATGCCCTGAACTCTCAATTATGCCTTGATTTCCTCCTCTGTAAAATGGGGACAATTTGGCTGGGTGCCTATAGCTCAGTGGTTAGGGCACCTGCTGCATTCACTGGGGCTGGTGGGTTCGAACCCAGACCGGGCCTGCTAAACAAACAAACAAAAAAATAGCCAGGCATGATAGTGGATGCCTGTATTCCCAACTACTAGGGAGGCTGAGGCAAGAGAATCACTTGAGCCCAAGAGTTTGAGGTTGCTGTGAGCTGTGATGTCACGACATTCTACAGAGGGCAACAAAGTGAGACTCTGTCTCAAATAAATAAAAAATAAAATAAAATAAAATGGGGACCATTTAGGGCTAAAACTATAGGATTGATGAGAAATAAGTGAGTTAATACATACAGAATTACTGGTGATCATCTTGACTTTGACTTGGCAGTGGTTTCACAGTATTTGTTATATTATTAAAAATTAGAGAAGGCCTTGTATGTGTCATAAAGTAGGGATTATGGTCAATCCAGTGTGTGCCCCAAATTCTTTAGAAAGCCCCTGGCCATAATCTAGATGAGAGTGAGACTGTTGACAGAGGCTGGGCTGTATGTACCACTTTTCCTCATTTGCCCCTTATAATATCCCTTTGAAAAAGAGATCCTTGATCCTCTTTTACCAAGAAAGGAAATTGAGGCTGAGAAGAGTAGTGACTTGCCCAAGAAGATGTAGCAAGAACATAGCAGAACCGGAATTTGAACTCAATCTCCAGACTCAGGGCGAAAGGTGACAACCCACCCAGCAACCCTGTGGCTTGAGCTCCCATCAGCACCTATTTACTCATCTACCTCCTCAGAGTTCACCTCACATAAATCAAGCCCCCAGCATATGTCCATCCATCCTGGCCCCATGCCCCACCCTCCACCACTCCCATGCCTGTTCCCCTCTCCCTTCTTGACCATTCACCCCTTCACAGGAGTACAGGCAGGTAGGTGTTGGGAGTAAGAACATTGAGGCAGGAGTAGGGTGATAGAAAAGGGCTTCTCCTAGAAGAACAACCCTGGAGGTCAGGCCACTAGTGGACCAGGGGTGAGAGACCCAGAGGACTGACCCTGGGCAAGGGCACTGAGAAGTCTAAGAGAGCTGAGTTGATGAAGACAGGCTTCTCCGCATCACGGTGCCATCCATGGGCACTCTGCCAGGGTCTGAGCTCCAACTTTCAACTCCAAACAAGTCCTGACCACACCCTTGGCTACAAAAGGCAGTTAAATTACTGTGAACATCTGCACCCCTAGACTCAGTTCCCCTGCTCCCTATCCCAAGAATGGCCAGAACCATCCTTCCCAGGGCCCTGGCAGTCCCCCCCCCCCCGGAGGGGGGGAAGGGGAAGCAGGAATGCGAGGAAGGGTCCTGGTTGGGTCACAGAGTTCCTAGGCTCTAAACCTGCTTGGCTCTCCTGCCATTGTGTTGTGTGGTTCTCACAGGCAACTCACTGCCCTGTCTGAGGCTTAGTAAAAAAGGAGTTGGGCTTAAGCTCCATCTTCTGGCTTTGTCCTCCTGTGTTTGTGATTCTAACTGCACAGTGGGAGAGGTTTAGACTTCAAGTCTTGATTCAAATGTCACCTGAAAAGGCAGGTACCAATCTCCCCTACCCCTGCCACACACAAAATTACTCTCAACACTTCCTATTCTACTTCCCTGTTTTATTTTTGCCCCATAGAAGCAGTTATCACCTCCTGACACACTATATCCTACTTATTTATGTTCATTTATCATCTCTCTCCAGTACTAGAATGTCAGCTCCATGGGAGAGCAAGATTGTTCTGTCCTGTTCACTGCCATGTCCCCAGTGCCTGGCGTGCAGTAGGCAATCAATAAACATTTGCTGAAGGTGTGACGTGAGGGAAGGTCAGGCATGTAACAGGCCTGGGTTGCTGAGGAAGCAGGACAGGGGCATGAGGAGGGGAAGGAGGCTGTGTCCACTGCCTGGCCGAGTAAGGTTGAGAACACAGGGTCACTGCAGGCTTAGAGCCAGGGTGCTGGGGCAAGGAGGGAAGACCCCCAAGAAGTGTCCATTTGGCAATGACTGAGGCTGCCCTAGGTCCATGTGTGCAAGTGCAGGGGCCCCCTTATGGGTTGGAGATCCAGGTCCTCCTTTCCTCCGAGTCTCCCCCACCCCTTCCACCTCTCTACTCTCCCTACCCCCAGATGTAGTCTCCTCTGGGCTGAGGCGGAAGGCAGCGGCTGGACACAAAGGCATAAAAACCCTCCCTCGGAAAGCTTGCACCCTTGATAAGGTGGGTAAATTTCAAAGGGGCTAATGGAGGGGGGCCAGGGCTGCTGATAGCAGGGCCAGAGTACTGCCAGAGGGCCCCCCCCCACTTCCCACCACCTGGGGGCCCAGCCCCCCAGCTGGCCTGGAGAAAAACAGGTTCCGATTGTGCTCTTATCTGGGCCTGCGGTTTTGTAAGGCCCCGCTGGCTCTGTATTAATGGGGGAAAGGCAGCGCTCAGCTCTCAGGTGTGGGTAGTGACGTGGGGCTTCTGCACCTCCACCCCCCACGAAGGGCCAGTGAGGACTGGGGGTGCACCTGGTGATCTGGAGAGGGGTAGGCAGAGGTAGCTGATACTATGCCTCAAGCAGAGATGGGGTAGTGTGGTGACTAAGAGTGGAATTTTCCCCCAGATCCTGGCTCCTCAACTCACTGTGCAAACTACTAACCTCCTCATGCCTCAGTTTCCTTACTGAGGTTAAAATAGAGAAGCTTATGATAGGAGCGCTCCCTCAGAAGTCTGTTAAGAGACTAAAGTGAGTTAATCACTCTGAAGCAATTAACATGGCACCCGGCACAGGTGAGATGCATGGCAGGGAGGACTTGGGAAACAGGGTCCTGCACAGTTGGCTCCACACTGCCCCCATCACCTCATCTTCCACCTCCCTCCCTCAGTGCTTCTACCTTTGACTCCTTCATGTTTAGGCTCATATCCCCCCTCCAGGGGATCCTCCCTGCCCACCCAGCATTCCTGGCCTCCTCAGCCTTTTTACCTTCCAGTATACTTTTCCTGCTGTCTTTCACCTCTAGAATGTAACCTAATGAAGCTCACTGCTGTCTCCCAGTGAAGCAAGCCTGGCATGCAATAGGCCTGCACACATCTGAGGACTGAATGGTTTCTTGTGGGCAGAAACCAAGCTAGGGTCCAGGTTGTACCATGGAGCATCACCCTGTGTCTCATCAGAGGGGTAAGGGTGATAAAAGAGGATGCTGTGTGTATCCTACCTGTTGTCCTAGACAGGCCTGTAGAGTACCTAGCTTGGAACCCAACTCTGGCAGGAGCCTTGCCTGGCTGGGTCCACAGGGAAACTGGGAACCCCAAAGGTTGTGCTGGGACACTGGGATGGGATGAGGCCTCCTCAGATGGCATCTTGTGTGAACCAGCAGTGGCGGTGGGTGGGTAAAGGCTACAAGGGAGGGTATAGAGGTAGATACAGCCAGGCCTTAGATATGGGGAGCAATGGCCCATCTACTCTGTGGCAACCCTCAGGAGCTTTGAGTCTCTCTCTGAGGACTCAGTCTGTGGAGGAGCAGGAGATGGCATTGATAGGAAGACCCAGGGCCTAAAGAACCAGGTCTTAAACCTTCCTACCAGTCTTTTTTCCCTAGAATGGAGGGGGTCAGGGTTTTGCATTGTGACTCACAGCATATAGCAGATGTTTGTGAGGCAGGAAGCCCACAGATGGCTACCTTTGGGAGGGACCCTGGGGGTCATCTTTTCCCTCTGAGTCAGAGAGGTACCAAGTGATTATGGCCACCAGGTCATTAACTCTCCTTCAGGGCAGGCTGGCCACTGTGCTTGGTCCCCCCTGCCTATATAGGGTCTGGCACAAAGTAAGTGCTAGTCATGGCAGAGCAGCATGTCATGTCCCAGGTGTGCCCAGGGGTCTCTGGCACACTCAAGTTGCTGGAAATGCCTACTTCTCTGGCCTCTGAGGACATAACCACCACCCCTTGGGCTATTCTGGCCCCTTTATCCACTATCCAGCCACAACATTGTGACCTAGAAAGAGGATTCCAACAGACTTTTTAGTCTTGACTTTGGGGAAATGAATGAGCCTCTGTTCCTCATCTGTGACTGAGGTGGGCAATGAACCCCTCAGGTGGTGGACTTATTAGGATTAGATGAGAAAGCACATACCACATGTGAGCACAGCACACAGGGCTGGGATCTGACCCATGATAGCTAGATGGTCTCTGGGGTCCCTCAAACCAGGCTTCCTGCTCAACCTGCCACCCATGGTCTCATCTGGGTGATTAGTCCTAGGTTCTTCATATCTCAATGAGGGACCCCTCCCCCCAGCTGTTCCATCTTCTCAGCTAGAGCCTGGAACTGGGGGCAGGCCCTGTGTCAATTGGGAACCAACTGGCAACCCTATATCTCTGTGGCTGGCATGGGTCCCAGCCTTGTCTCTGCCACCAACTCCAGGTAGTAGTTTCTCAGATGCAGGGAGGATGGGAGTACAGGGAGATTGAGGCAGAAAGAAAGCTAGGAAGACAGGAATCTGATTGACCAACTCACTTGACAGTCTGCCCTTTCCTAAGTGTGTCCACATCCATTGTCAATTGACATTCACTCATCACAATGCTCTACCCACAAGGTCAGCAGGGCAGATATTATCATTTCTGTTCACAGAGATGAGGAAGGCCCAGAGTACCTGAGACTCACTCATGATCACACTGCAGTGTGGAAACCCTGACCGGGGCTCTTGACATCTACCTCTGATGGGCTAATGGTCAGAGAAGGTCAGCATGGAAGGGAGCTCATGCCAGCTGCTCCAGAAATCTTGACCTGCTGGCTGCTTCAGGGGCCCTGCTCCCAAGGAGTTAGAATCTTAGGAAGAATAAAATGCTGGGGAAAAAATAGAGAACAAAGACTTGGGACCTGTAAGGTCTTCAAGGCCTGGAGGGGATAAGGGAAGGCTGTCTAAAGTAGAGTGCTTTTGAAAAGGGCCTCCAAATGTTGGGGATTCGTTTTTTTTTTTTTTTAGAGACAGAGTCTCACTTTATTGCCATTGGTAGAGTACTGTGGCATCACAGCTCACAGCAACCTCCAACTCCTGGGCTTAGGTGATTCTCTTGCCTCAGCCTCCCAAGTAGCTGGGACTACAGGCGCCCGCCATCACCTGGCTATTTTTTTGTTGCAGTTTGGCCAGGGCCAGGTTTGAACCCACCACCCTTGGTATATGGGGCCAGCGTCCTACCCACTGAGCCACAGGCACTGCCCAGGGTGGGATTCTTTCAATCAAAAATAAGAGAAGCTTGGTGGCGTCCTAGCTCAATGGGTAGGGTGTCAGCCACTTACACCAAGGCTGGCGAGTTTGAACCCAGCCTGGGCCAACTAAAACAACAATGACAACTGCAACAACAACAAAAATGGCCGAGTATTGTGACGGGTGACTGTGGTCCTGCTACTTGGGAGGCTGAGGCAAGAGAATTGCTTAAGCCCAAGAGTTTGAGGTTGCTGTGAGCTGTGATGTTATAGCACTCTACCCGGGGCAACAGCTTGAGACTGTCTCAAAAACAAACAAACAAACAAAAATAATAAGAGAAGCTGGCAGGGTGGGGTGGCTCATGCCTGTAATCCTAGCATGCTGGCAAACCAAGGCAGGTGGATTGCCTGAGCTCACAGATTTGAGACCAGCCTGAGCAAGAGTGAGAGCCCCGTCTTTAACAGCCGGCTCGGTGCCTGTGGCTCAAGTGGCTAAGGCGCCAGCCACATACAACACATGAGCTGGCGGGTTCGAATCCAGCCTGGGCCCGCCAAAGAACAATGACAACTGCAGCCAAAAAACAGCCAGGCATTATGGCGGGCGACTGTAGTCCCAGCTACTTGGGAGGCAGAGGCAGGAGAACCACTTGAGCCCAGGAGTTGGAGGTTGCTGTGAGCTGTGATGCCACAGCACTCTACCCAGGTGGACAGCTTGAGGATCTGTCTCAAAAAAAAAAAAAAAAATAGCTGAGCATTGTGGTGGGTGCCTGCTATAGTCCCAGCTACTTGGAGACTGAGACAGGAGGATCACTTGAGCCCAAGAGTTTGAGGTTGCTGTGAGCTATGATGCTACTGCACTCTACTGAGGGCTACAAAGTAAAACTCTATATCAAAAAAAAAGGAAGCTGACTCAACCCCATTTGCACAACAAAAAAGGGAGAGTTACTGGTTCATCCAGGTGTTCTCAAAAAGTGTGTGGTAGGTACCTGACTTGGCTGGCTCCTCCTCTGAAATGTCCATGTTTTCTCTGAGGTCACCAGCTCCTGACTTGTACCCTCAGGGCTGGCCAACTTTAGTGGCAAGAGAATGTTATCTCAGTAGGTTGGAGAAAAGTTCCAAGACAGAGTCACATTGGGTTGTGTACTGTGGGGTCTGGAAGTGGTGAATATGGGCAGGCATCACCTACAATAGATGGGTGGGGTCTGAATGGAGGGAGAGCAAGAGGGAGCACAGTGCACCCAAAAAGAGCTGACCAGAGGAGGTTAGAGGGGAAGCTGTGGGCGGGAGGTAGGATGTTTAGTGGACCCATGACCCTTTCCAGGGACCTGGGACTTGAACCTGTGGGGGCAGGAGAGTAGCTATCCCTGAGGGGACAGTGTCCTATCAGGCCTGGGGAAGTCAAGGAAATTGCAGATATGAGTTTGGATCTGCTTACCAGCTATGACATTGGGAATGACATTTTTAATGTTCAGGCCTGTTTCTTCACCTGAAAAATGGGCATAGCCATATCTACCTGGAAGTGTTGCTGTTAGGAATAGATGATGTGTGTCAAACATGGCTATGATTGGTGTTTATCAGGGCAGCTGGGTTCACAGAACACTTTCACCAGCATTTATGTCCACCCTCATGATAGATCTGAGGGTTCTTTGGAGGTGGGGAGGGGACTGCTCAGCAGGTTCAACACACTGGCCCAAAGTCACTTAGCTGAAGTCAATAAAACTAGAACATGTACTTGGGTCAAATCCCATGCTGGTGCATGATGCCATGCTGGGTAGATCAGAGTGTTGAGGGGGTTAAGGATGGGCCCTAGTTGTCCTGCCCTTCCCCTGAAGCTGACCAGTGTTGCCTAAGGTGGGTATCGAACCCATCTTAGGCCCACCGCTAAGGTCCACCCCAAGCCGCTCTTGAGGGCTGGGCCCTTGTGAGCCAGCCCCAGCTGAATAGATGGATGAGCCTTCTCCTTGCTCCCTCTTGGTAGACCTTTTTCAGCTTCCTTTGTTTCTCTGCTTCTGGCTTGGGTGGTTGGGTTCACATCTAGCACAACTTAGCCTGGTTCAACCACTCATCGCTGGAGACCCTATGAAGTGCTCTCTTGGACCCTGAGTAAAGCCACCCAGCAGTGAGATATCCACTCTAGGTTATTCTTTCTCCATATGTCTGTCCTCATTCTTGTCTATTTCAAATAGAGTCAGGCTTAGCTGTGAATAATAGAGATCCCATTTTAACAAAAGTGAAAAGTGTATTTCTCTCATAAAACTCATGAAGCAGGCAATGTAGAGCTGGTATGGAGGGTTTTTTTTTTTTTTCAGACAGTCTCAAGCTGTTGCCCTGGGTAGAGTGCCGTGGTGTCACAGCTCACAGCAACCTCAGACTCTTGGGCTTAAGCGATTCTCTTACCTCAGCCTCCCAAGTAGCTGGGACTACAGGTGCCTGGCTATTTTTTGGTTGTAGTTGTCATTGTTTGGCAGACCCAGGCTGGGTTCAAACCCGCCAGCTCCGGTGTATGTAGCTGGTGCCCTAGCTGCTTGAGCTATAGGTGCTGAGCCTGGTATGAAGGTTTTATACAATCCTGAGAGACCCACATTCCTTCCAGCTCACTGCCCCACAATCTCATGGTCTAAAATGACAGGCAGAATGCCAACTATCATAGCTACATTCCAGGCAGCAAGATGGAGGAAAAATAAAGAAGAAGGGGCTAAATGGTACATGCCAGCTTACTTTTAAGAAAGATTCCTAGAAATCTTGGCACATGACACTTGTTGGTCATGCAGTTACATGTACCTGCAAAGGAGGTTGAGACAGTCTTAATTCTAAAGATTAATTAATTAATCTAGTCTTAATTCTAGATAGCCATGTTCCCATCTAAAAATCAGGAGCTTGGTTACTGAGGAAAAGGGGAGAAGGAAACTGGGGTTAGCTAGCTGCATCTGAAACTCCTTTCACTTAATAAGCATTTATTATGTATTCTTTGTACTTACCCACATTACAGCACTTATAATACAATTTTTTTTTGAGACAAAAATCTTACTTTGTAGCCCTCGATAGAGCACTGTGGCATCATAGCTCACAGCAACTTTAAACTCTTAGGCCCAAGTGATCCTCTTGCCTCAGCCTCCCAAGTAGCAGGGACTACAGGTGCCTGCCACAATGCCCAGCTGTTTTTTTAGAGATGAGGTCTCGCTCTGGCTCAGGCTGCTCTTGAACCTGTGAGCTCAGGCAATCCACACACCTCAGTCTTCCAAGTGTTGGGATTACAGGCGTAAGCCACTGTGCCCAGCCTATAATATGATTAATACCTTAGCACCTCATGAGCACTGAACAGTATTGGCACATAGTAGGTGCTTGTTAAGCAGTGGCAATTATTAATGTGTCAGACTTGTGATCTGAGCCAGGTTTCTGTGAGAATGGAGGGGAGAGGTGCCTGGCTGGCAGAGGAGCAGGTTACAGAAAGGCATCTTGGGGGAAGGAAGTACACCTGGAAATGGAGGGGTCTTTTTATCAACCCTTGACTACTGGGGGTTAGGAATGGTCAATTGTAGCCATTTTAGGACCTGGTATGACCTCCCCACACCACCACTCCATCCCACCTCAGCCTTCTCTGGGGAATGACTGATAATTCTTCTCACCAAGTTGCAGTGATAACAGTCAAGCATAGGCTCTTTGGGTGTACAAAGTGCCACCTTTTGTTGGAGAATTGGGGTATCAGTTAAGGGGAAGGGACCTAGTTCTGATGCTCTTGTGTATTCCTGAAGCTCTAGAATGCTCATGTGTGGGCAGTTATACAATTACTTGTGAAACTAGAGAATAATAATTAACATTATCTGAAACTCTCACACCTGACAAAATGGGAGTAGCAGTTGCTTGGTGCCCTTCTGAGATGATCTTGAGAAAGGAAAACCAGCCTCCAGGGATATCCTCAGTATACCTGGCAGGAAGGATAGGAAGGAAGCTGAGAGCTCCACTGTGTGGCCCTCCCTGGACTTGAGGGGCTAGAGGAGGCTGGGGCAGTGGATACCTGTGGTGGGTGCCCTTTTGTTGTATGGCCTCTCTGCCTTCACCCTTCAGGGTGGGAGGCTCTGAGAGACCAAGATGCTGCTGGTCAGCCCCACCCTGGGCCTAGGAAAGCAATGCACCATGTTGTAACACAAAGAACATAGCTCCCAGCCGACAGGGGTGGGCCCACAAGCCTCAGGACCCCTCTCCAGTGCTCTATGAGGCTCTCTTTATTCCTAGGGAGCCAGACAACACCTCCTTCAGGAAGTCCTTTCTGCTTCCCTTGCTAGTGCCTGCCCCCAGAGCCCCTGAAACCTTCCATTGGGCATGGGTGGCCCTGGATTTCCACTGCTGTTTGATTGTCCCTAACCCTCCACTAATCCCTCTTAGAACCAGTGGGAACCCTAGTCCCACTCAGTTATACCCCATGCCTTGCATGTAATGTGAGCTCATTAGCTATGCATCAACCAATGAACAAGTAAGCGAGTGAGTCCCCTTTGCTGTCAGGGTATGGATGCCCCAGCAAGGAGGAGGAGACCTGCAAGGGTTAACTGGGAGCCAGCCTGTGGTCTGAGGTAAGCCAGGAGTGTATTTGTTCAGGTAAATAAGGAAGGATTACTTATAATGGGAAATCAGGTGCTGGCCAACTCTTCATCTCGCTGCTGCCCGACTTCCTCCCAGCACATTCCTGTACTTCACCTGCGTCCATACTGCCCACAGACCCAGTCTTCCAAGCCTGCTGCTGCCCCCTGCAAGTCCCTCAAGTTGGGTCTTGACACAGTGCCTGCAGGTATCTCTAGCCTGGGGCTAGAGGGTTCCCTACAGACACACAGCCCTAACACCTCAGCGGGCCACCCCTCAAAGGTGGCCAGGCCCCCAGCGGCTGATCCAAGTGCTGCCCCTGCCCCCAGCCCTGCTGGCTCCTAGTCCCACTGGCTCCCCGGATGCCTGGCTGAGACACAACAGTGATTCAAGCTGCCCACACTTCCTTCTGACCCCTGAGGTTTGTACTGCAACAGACAACTCCTTGGACACCAGGCAGCTAACGGGTAAGTCTCACAGGAGACTCAGAGTGCCCTGCCATAGGGCCTTTCCCTGCCAGCTGTGGGGAGGTGGGTGACTGCAAGCAGGACTTGCAGGCACATTTCTCAGACTTAGAGCTCATCTCCCAGGCGTCAGAATCCCCTGTCCCTCTCCATACGCTGCCCAGTCTGCCTCCCCAGGCCAAGCCTAGAAACTGGGTGAGTCCCCTTGGCCCAGAAAGGCCTGGATACCCCACATCTTGGGCTCTACACCAAGCCCAGTCTGCCCCACCTGCTCAACCCAAGGGGTGGAAGCTCCGCTGGGGCAGTGTCTCAATCCCTGAGACCCAGCCAGTTCTGCTTGGCTAGTGAAATACAGGTGGCCCTCTGCTGTTGCCAGCCACAGCTGCTCTGCCACAGGAAGGGTCTCCCTGGTGCCAGGCCACCAGTGTGGACAGGGGCTCACTGGCACCTGGAGGCTTAGGGCCAGGGTTTGGGTTGGAACAGGTAGACAGGCCCAGAGCCCAGGGTGGAACTAGGCAGTAGTGGGCACAGGAACAAGGCAGTCAGGGGTCACTGCTGAGCAAAACCTTTGAGCATTTGGATATCAGGGGAAGCTGAGGGTTTATGGGTCCCAGTCTGGGTACTCAAAGAAAGCAACAGTGGGGATCCCTTGAAGGTGCTCATTTCTAAGATATGCCAGATGCCTGGTGAAGAGAGAAGTGAGTGATATGGATGACAAGATGGAAAGCTGAAGGGGACCTGAGTGAGGGCAGCCCAAGGGGGTGTGTGCATGTGCATGCTGAGGATGGGCAAGCCCTCTGAGCTAGCTTCAGATCTCTCACCTCACCTGCCAGCTAGACCCCCCAGCAGCCTACACCCAGGCCACATGCTCCAAGAGTGCTGTCTCCTTTAAGACAGTTATGGTCTATCTCCTCCTCTTTGGCCAGGGCTAGGGTTTGGCCTCATTTCCTGCCCTTAACTCCCCAGTTAACAGCTTCACAGCAACCCCCAATAAAGCTGCATCTCCCCAGCACCAGCTGCTCAGCTGAGTAACAAAGCAAACAGGCATCCAAGCTTCCCCAGGCCCAAGGTGACAGGCAGGGATGGGAGGAGACGCCTCACCAAACAGGTGGGCCTATGGCTCAGCCAGATCTGTTGAACTGAGCTCTCCCCCACCCACATGAAGGAAGAACCAGGGCCCAGGATTCCAACTTGGAGTCTCACCACCCCAAATTCACAGACAGATAGAGCAGGGAGCATCCTCAGAGTTCCCAGGAAGGCTGAGGTGTATGGAGGAGGCAGTTTCTTGCTGGGTAGGGGACTACCCTCCCCTGTGAGAGCCTGAAATTGAATGGACAAGCATTTCCTCTTGACATCATGGAGAGATTCAGAGCTGAAGACCCAGTCCCTACCAGACCTGCTTATTGCTCATTATCAGTTATGAAACACTGCTTATCACAAGCACCCTCTGACTTAAGCTTTTCTGTCAACCAAGCCTGAGGGAACAGGGCTGCATCCAGAAGATGCTCAATTGGTACTCAGAAAGTATAACCATGGCAGTAATGAAAGAACCAGGAGAGCCGTTTTTTACCACTGAAGTTATTGCAGGTGTATAGTTTGTAGCTTTGAGAGGATGAGAGCATGACTTTGTGCTAAATGATGTGATGCAGCCTGAATGTGACCTGGGGAAGTCAAAGACCCTCTGGATGGAAGGCAAGAAGTGGGGAGGGCCATATTGTATAACCTTGGGTCACTTCTCACTGCACTTGTGGTTCTTTGTGAGATGAGAAGATTAAACAGGTGTTAAAGGCAGCTTCCTAGAGGAGCCAACCTGCATCAGGGTCTTGAAGACTGTGTAGGAGTTGGTTAGAAGCAGCCTCACAGGCAGGTTTTACCAACCTGTCTCCTAGGTTGAGGTAAAGGGAGTAGGTGGACAGGAATTCCTGGCTCTGGCTCCTCTTAGAGAGCAGGGAGGGGCAGGTGAGGCCAGCAGTTGCCCTGGAGAGGCTGAAGAGCAGGGCAAAGGCCACAGGCCTTCCTCACCACTGTCCTCCACTCCCTCAGACTCCACCACCACCTGCTTCTTCTTTAGTTTCCCTCAGTCCTCGCCCTATTACTTCTCTCCTCCTTCTTCAGTCCCATGCCCTCCCTTGCTCCCAGGTGCCACTTTTAAGCAAGCTTAGCCCATAGTAATTGACAAGGAATTTCCAGTTACCCTCCTTCTCAATCTTCACAACCTTTTAGCCCCTCTTGACATCCCATCTAATAGGACAACTGAATCTCAGGGGAGGCTGAATCATTGGCCCCAGTTCCATAACTAGAGAGTGGAGAGTAAGAGCTCAGACCTGGTCCCAGACCCTCCCCTTCTCCCTTCCCCCATCCCACTTCATGCCCTGCCCTGCGCCCCCAGCCAAGTGAGTGACCTGTCAGGTGGAACAACTCTTCCCAAAGCAAACTTTACACAAGCTGAGTTGCCCTGGGCTCTTCCTGACATTTAATGCCAGGCTCCTTCTCCCAGCTAGTTTGCATATTCTCTGCCTGGGAGGCCCTCCTGCCAGATTCTCCTCTCCCATCTCTCAGTGGCTGGGGTGGGTGGGTGGAAGAGAGCCTCCTCCTTTCTCTCCAGTCAGGGGAACTGAGTGTGACTCTGCTGAGGGCCAGATGGGACCAGAGCCTACCCAGGACCATAGAAAGGGGCAGTGAGATCTCTGGGCATGGCCAGAATCGAGGCATTTCTTTCTCTCCCTCTCTCTAGCTCTGGGATAGGGGTGGGGTGGCTGGGAGTGACTGACTGCCAGGGTAGGGTCCCAGGCTAGGCTTCCCACAGCTGAGACTGGAGAGGGATGGGGCCCAGGTCTTTTTGTTCTTAGGGAAGTAAGTTGTCCTGAGGCCCTCTGGAATCCAGCTCTTCTCCCTAACCCACACCAGGACAGCAGAAGGGCACATGTCTCTGCTGACACCTTACTGATGGTAAGGGGTCCTCATAGCCCTCTAATAAACCACCCCCACCATCTCAACCTTTTTTGAAACAGTTTCTGTTTTTAACTTCTCAGGACAGTTTATTCTGGACTTTTACTGCCTATCAAGTTGGAGTGCCTTCACTTTGTCCAAACTCCCTTTCCTTGCCTGGAGATGTGCCCCCTGGCCCTAGGATTGGAGCTTAAGGCACACTGTCAGCCTTTCAGATTTTGCAGACTCCCCAGCAGTGTTTATGAATGGCGGGATTGGAGGAGGCTAGAGACATGTAAGAATAGAGATAGCACTATCTTAGCCACTGTACACAGCCTTCTAGGGAGACTATTAGTCTTCTCACTTTACTGTCCTGCCTGGTCACTTCAAATCCCAGAGACATAACTGTCTTTGAGTCCCCAGTTCACCAATGAGGGGACTGAGACCAAGACAGTCAGCTGAGGTGCCCTTGCTGGGAGTCTGAGTGGAATCCACGTGTTCTTGCACCTTTAAGGACCTAGCTAATAGGCTGGGGCTGGGCCCGGGGGAGCAAGATACCCACAAGACCTCACAGCCCTTGTCCTATAGCAAGTGCTGGGATGTGTGGAATACATAGTACTACTAGAGGAGAGGAGGGAAGAGAAGGACTATAGCTGGCCTCTTCGAGGAGTAGGGGGGCCTTGGAGGTGAGAGTAGGTGAGACTGCCAGAGAAAGCAGGGGCAGCCATGTAACATGGGCTGCAGCATCAAGAAGGGATGTGCAGGTGGCTGGGGCATGACAGTCTCAGGAAGGCAAACGGGACTGCCTGGGGTGTTGAGATGTGAGATACACTTGCATATAGTATGTATGCTGTATGCATGCATTCAACCAGGGCTGAAGGAAGTGATTTGCAATTTCTGGAAAACGGGAAAGTGAGGCAGAATTGTATGTGATATGGAGGGAAATTGGGCTCTGTCCCCACCCCATCAGCATCACTCTAAGTCTCAAGTTTATCTGGGCTGGGGGCCCCTGCTGCCTGGAGGGGCTAGGGACGAGGTGCTACTGCTGGCAATTAGTGAGATGGACAGCCTAATGGAGGCCCTGCTTGGCCAGTAGAGTGGACTGAGTCTTTCAGAGCCTCTGGACAGCAACTCCAGGGCCAATGGGAAACACCCAGCCATACCCCTCATGCTGACAAAAATGTCAGCCCTGAACTATGCCTCTGCTTGTAAGAGGAGCCCCAGATGTCCACCTCTGGGTCTCTACCATCCTTTTTTCAAGTCTTCAATGTCAGGCTAAGGGGCAATATGAGGATCATGGTCATAGAATCCAGACAGTACCTAGTCTAGAGAAGTCTTGGGGTATGACTCACCCCCTCAGAGTATAGAGGAAGAGACTGAGGCCCAGAGAGACCAGGACCTAGGTTCTCACATTTGGTGAATAGGGCAGGACATCTCCAGAAGCTGAGGCCTCGAGTTCTTTCCAGGCTGTATCTCCCCTTTGGAGCCAACTCAAATACAAAGGTACAGTTGGGGCTGAGGTGGGTCCCTGTACCTCTAGGCCAGTGACGCCTTTGCCACAAAGGCCCCACCAGTTAACTGTAAGCTGTGATCTTTCAGGGGCTGGGTTGGCAGGTGGCCTGACCAGAAGCAAAGGGATGGTCAGTAGGGGTGACCCTAGGGGTTGGGAAGTGCCAGATCTACCAACTCATCTGAAAAAAGGGTAAAGCCATCTTGAGTTGAAGTCCCTGGTGTCACATATGGACACATGCAGGTCACAGTGCCCTATCTGTCAGGTGGGAATAATACTAACTGCCCTGAGGACTGGCTGGGAGGGCACAGCAAAGCAGTTTATTTAGTTTAACCTCTCCATTGTCCCAAAGAGAGTTGGAATAAGAGGTGTTCATGTAGCAGGGCTCCTGGATGACCATGGGAACCATGAGAAAAACAGACTACACCAGAGTTCCTTGGTGCTCCCCCGGCCCTTCCATTTCCTGTGCCCCAATCATCCTGCTACCTGCCCCGGGCCCATCATAACTCTACTTCATTCCACATGACTCTCTACATACACCCCAGCTCCTGAACCCGCTACCTTCTCCCCAAGGTGAAATTCCCACAGTGCTAGGCCCCTGAAAAAAGCTAGTTCCAATGGCCTGGAAAAGTCTATGACCTGAGGAGATAGGGAAGCCAGGGGTCTAGAAGAAATACTTTTCCTACTCTTATGCTGAGTCCAGGACAGGCAAGGCCTCTCTCAGCCACACTGTCTCCAGGATCTGTCTCCCTTCTCTTTGCCCTTGGAAATGCTGGGATGCAGCAGGTGCTTGGGGATAGCCACAGAGGGGTGCTTGAGAGAGGGCTGGAACTTCCCACCTGGAGGGGTCAGATGACTTTCTGGGCAATAGGGTGGTCTGTCCAGTGAGGAATGGCCAGCACTCAGGGCAGTGAAGGGTGGACAGTAAGGAGAAGGCCTGGCAACTTCTCCTGGGTCTAGCTAGTTTGAAGAACAATGTGAAGGTGGAGTTTTCTGGGGTTCCATGGGAGAGTGGGAGCATCAGAGGAGCAGAGAAGAGGTAGGAGGAACACCAGCAAGAGGGAAAGCCAGGGCCTGAGAAGGTCAGGAATTCTTTGAAGCCAGGCATGCTGCTGTGTGGCCAGGTCATGGGCCATTGGCCTGGGACTCCCTGTGGTCTAGATAGCCCAGTTCCTCTCCAGGGTGCTGACCAGCTGACCGGGGACAGGCCCGTGTGGTCTTTGCCCACTCTGTATGGTTCCTGGCCAGGTCCTCATCCCACTAATGTAGTTCCTGACTCCAGCTCCTTAAAGGGAGCCCAGGGACTTGGATGGATGAGAGAGGAGCTGCTGGTCAGTACAGTGGGTTGCAGTGGGGAAGTCAGTCAGAGCTTCTTCTAGAGTGAGGCTGGCTAGGGGCTGAGCAGCGTGGCCAGAGTAGCTCTCTCTATCACCCTCTCAGCACTTCTCAGTGGGGCCTGAAGCGGGGTCCTGGGCTATGGGAAGACTGGGGTTGGTTGACTCTCAGGATTGAGGTGTGGGCTAGGGCACAATTACCCACATCACCATCCCCCCAGGATGTAGGACCTGGGAGCCTGAACCAAGTGGGTTGTGGAAAACAGACTGTAGCCCCCCGCGACAGCCCAGGCCTTAGTAAACTCCTAGGTGACTCCATTCCCTGAAACTGTGGTTTCAGGAGCTATTAGGGATTCTTTCACTGGTGCCAGTTGGTGGACAGGAGAGGAAAGCCTGGGAGGCAAGGGGGTACAGAAGCATATTCCTGGCTGAAAGGGGTGAGAGCAAGCAGGACAGTGACAGAGAAAGCTGAGCTAAATATCTTTTAACTTTTAACTCTGCCCTCTTTCCTTAATCTGCCTTCCTGGGGGAATGGGAGGTGCTGAGAGAAGGGGTGGCTAATCCTTCTGGCTGCCACCCCAACAATCTAGTCCTGTCTCTGGCTCTTGGCCTCCACCAGCTGTTACCAAACTTTCTTTGTCTGGAGTGGAAGCCAGGGTTTCTGGGGCAGAAGTGAGCTGGGACATGCTGAGGCTTAATCCAGATATGTGGCTTAATCCAAAAGAGATCAACTCGAGGTTTGGGAGCTGGAAGCATTGCTCAGGAGACAGCCACCTCTGGGGCCAGCCAGCAGAGGCTGTGGCAAGGACTGGGTCTACCATCCAAGAGACCTGGACCTGGAAGGTACCTGGCTTGTCCCAGGACCCTAGGCCTATGGAGCAGTGGCCTGAGTGTTAGAGGGCACCTAGTCTGGTGCTGGCTCTGCTGTGTGACTGTAGTCACCTCCCTGACTCTCTCGAACCTCAGCTTTCCCAGTGCACATGTGTCCCCTGGGCAGACAGTCACCTATGGATTTACTCATGGGATGGACTCGTGGCACAGAAGAAGAAAACTGGGGAGTCAGAGAAGCTGTTGGGGAGGGCTTCCTATGAGAAGGAAGGGGTATTTTAAGCAGGCGACAATAAGAGAAAATAGCTGTGTCATCCATCACATAGCACAGAGGCCGAGTGTGAAATGTTATTCTCACTATAACCTGGATTCATGGTCACCATGTCAATCCCTAGTTCTGGTCTATATCCTGCCACTAATCAGAGTTTGAATCCCTTCCCTACTCTGGGCCTCATTGTTCCCATCTATAAGACAATCACATAAGATATTGCCCCTTTTAGCTCTGATTATCTGGGCTGGGTAGGTGGTGAGCTCAGAGGTGGATATGAGCCACTGGGATGGGGGCAGAACAGGCAATGGGGAGCCATGGGAAGTTCTTGAGCACAGGGGAACCTGATTAAAGGGTGTTGGAAGGAAATGAGCTTGATAGTGGGGAGAATGAGCATCCAGGAGGTAGGCATGGACTTGGAGGATCAAAGAGCCAATTAGGAGGTAGGTAGGACCCCCAGGAAGATGGGACAGGTGAGGGCAGTATCACAGAGGGAATGTGGCCCAATGAGCAGAGTCCACACATGGCCAGGGCATGACTTTGGGCAAGCTGCATAACTTCTCTAGCCTTCATTGTCCACATCTATAAAATGGAACTTGACTCATCACTCAGGCTATGAGTAGCAAATGGGGTGATGTAGGTGAACATCCTGGGCATGGCACATGGGAGAGGCTCAACTGTGAAGTTCCCTCTTCTTCCCTTCCGAGTCCAACCTGGAGCCTGGAGGTGATGCCTGAGTTGCAGGCTGAGCACATTGGCCTCCCAGCTCCCTGACCCCGGGTGCATGAGGGACAGAGCATTCCCTAGCACCCTTACCTATGGAAAATCAGACTTTTCCTCCTGCCACACAGTTAATCAGTAACTTATTTTTTATCAGGGAAGTGTCAGAGATATGACCAAGACTTGGTGGAGAGCAGGGTCTTTAGCATTTAGGAATATGGTGAGAGCAAGCTGAAATGTGGGGTGTAGAGGGGGGAAACAGGAATTCTCTATTGGTAGCCTTGGGGCCACAAGTCAGAAGACCTGGATTCGGGTCACCTACCTCTCTGCACCTTGACTTCCCATCAGCAATGAGAATATGGCCCATGCTGCCTCTCCCCTGGGGAGGGCATGGATATGAGGGTTTCACTGCTCACTCAACAAATGTGTCAAGAATGTGTCATTACATCCCGACCTGGTAAACATTGCCGTTCACCCTGCCCATTCATCCCCACCGACCCCTCACACAACCATGCCCTGAAACACAGCACTGCCTCCCAACCTACCTATGGCCAAGGCCAAGCAAACAGGAGGGGCACAAGGGAAATGAGTTCTCTTGCTTCTTGGAAAAGCTTCTGTCTCCCTGGCACGTGGCCTAGGGTATTGGCAGAGACTGTCCTAACGTGGCAGGCATAGAGATTCTGGGGATGTGGATGGGGCAGGAGCCAAGCAGGGGGTGATGAAAAAAGGAGTGGGGGAGCAAGGGGGGGTCCCCAGGGGTGGAGTCACCCATAGGGTAGGGCGTGGGCACAGGCCAGGGTGGGGACACAGGGGCAGAGCGAACTGTTGGCTCTGCCTAGGTAAATAATGTGGGCCCACAGCACACACTACTGTTTGCACAGAAGGACTTGAAATGATTCCAGACCTGCCCTCTATCCTCCGCAACCACAGCCCCCCCATCAGTTTCTGCCCACCCCACCTCACCCTGACCTTTTCTTCCTTGTCACTTAAAGGAGCCCTTGAAAGGAAGAGTTGAAATCAAAGGGAACACCCTTCTCTCTTGCTGGCATTCTCTTCACCACAGGAAACCGCAGGGCTGCCATGTAAGGTTGGGAAAGCTGGGCGCTACACTAGGGGGATGGACAGAGAGAACTGAAATTCTACCTGGGCTCCATTCACCAATCTATGCTATCCAGAGAGGAAGGGATGACATTTTCTAAGTCACACAAATGTGTCAAATGGGCTACCCCTAGAGAAGCCAGAGGTATCAAACTGGGTTTTCCCCCCTGTCCCACCTGCAGAGGCAAGTGGCGGCTGCACGCTAAGGCTGAGGAGGTCAGTCCCACAGAGTGACTGGTGATAGGCCAGGGAACCCCCTTTCACTCTCACTGTCCCAGCGTGGCACAGTGAGTTCTGTCACCCATTAGAGAGGCAACCGGTCCTTTGATTGAAGCTTCTCCTACTGGCCAGATGCCTTTAAAGCAGCAGTTCTACAATCAGAACATGCATCACAATCACCCAGAATGGTGATTCCAAATCACCCAAACAATCTGCTGGGCCTCCTCTCTCCCAGAGCTTCTGATATGGTAGCTCTGAAACAGGCTTGAGAATTTGAATTTCCAACAAGTTTCCAGGTTGATCTAGGCACCACTGGTCTAGACACCACATTTTGAGAGTACTGCTTTAAGATACAAATACCCTTGAGAAAGGACACAAATTAACTTGCACTTAACAGGTTTATCTGCTCCTTTCCTACAGGAAATTTTCTAAATTGTTTCCTATATTTGGAGTATATATCATCGGTAACCTCCCACCTCTGTCTTGATTTGTTCTTGAGTCTCAGGCCCCCAAATCACCAATTGTCCCAGAAACACCAGTGTTTGGGTACACGGACATCTCTCATGACCTTTGCCTTTCCCAAACTATTCACTCTGATACTGGGTTCAGAGAAAAGGCTCCGGGCCGAGCAGAAACTGTATGATGGACGGAAGTAAGACCTCTGCTTGTACTGATGCTGGATGGTACTCTAGCAGGCTTTGGGGCAGCAGTGGAGAGCAGATGTCTGACTTGCTGAGAGTCTTAGTTGTTCCCTGGAATCTGCATCTTCTCACCACCCCTGCTGTTCCCAGGAAGGACTGGCATGGGAGTACCTCTTCTAGCAGCTGCAAATTCCTCCAGGGCTTAAGAGCAGAGGAGAGGGCCCTGGGAACTGGGAGGGACCCTAGGGACAGCACTTTTCGAGGGGGAGTGAGGTAAGTAGGTACCAGGAAATCAGCCCTGGAGGAGCAGCATGCCTGTGAGTTGTTACTCAATGGGCAACTCACTTTGGGACTATTTACATCCCAAAATGGCCTTGTGGGAGGAGAGGGGCTGGCCAATTCCCCAACTTGTGAGGCATATTCTATCCCACCACATACCCCTATCTCAGTCAAGGGCAGAATAAAAGAAAATAAGCTTCATTACAGTAGGAAAGATTTAGGTTAGGTTAGCAGGAAGGATTTGGACATTAAGGGCTTCTTTTCCAGGCCTCAGTTTGCTCATCTGCCAAATAGGGCTAATCATGCTTTCTTTGTGAGAACTGAATGAGGTCAAGAACCTCAGAAGATTGCTTTGATCACATTACTTATGTAAAAATTTGCTGCTTCTAGCCATTCAGGCTTCCTGGGGGTGGGGGGTGAGGGAACTCTGTCTATTTACAGTCCTACCACCTCATTCTCTTTCTCAGCCAAGAAGCCTGTCTGCCCAGCCCTGACCAATGACCCAGAAGCCCCCAACTCTTCCAGGCCCAGCCCACTGCCCACTGGGCTTATCATCCCTGTAACCAGCTTAGCGGCCCCCATGGGGATGGGGAAGCAGTCAGATCTGACTCTCTTTCCTCTTTCATTTCTGTAGACACAGCTGCCAGTCCGAGCAGCAGTGGCATGGGCAGCGCCAGCCCAGGCCTGAGCAGCGTTCCCCCCAGTCACCTCCTGCTGCCCCCCAACACGGCATCGAGGACAGGCTTGGAGAAGGTAGCAGCAGGGGTGGTAGGTACCGAGAGACGGGACTGGACCCCCAGCCCGCCTACCACAACTGAGCAGGGCCTGTCTGCCTTCTACCTCTCCTACTTTGACATGCTGTACCCTGAGGATAGCAGCTGGGCTACCAAGGACCCTGGGGCCAGCACTCAGGAGGAGACACCTGAGGAGCCTGAACAGTGCCCAGTCATTGATAGCCAAGCCCCAGGGGGCAGCCTGGACTTGGTGCCAGGTGGGTTGACCCTGGAGGAGCACTCACTGGAGCAGGTGCAGTCCATGGTGGTGGGTGAAGTGCTCAAGGACATCGAGACAGCCTGCAAGCTGCTCAACATCACTGCAGGTGAGTTCCTATCCCCACACTGATCTCCATAAGGGGGCCACAGACAAGGCTGAGGTCACTAGGGTGGGTTGAAGCACTGCTGGATGGACTCTGGCCAGCCCCCAGGGATGCTGTTACTTTTGTACACACAGTAAGTCCATAACCCACAGCAGCTCTGAGCCTGGACTGGGAAGATTTTGACTTATCTCTTTACCCCAACCATGCCAGCCTACTCTCCCCACTTGGTGGGTTCTGGATGATGTGAACACGAGCTCTGTACTATCTGGCTGGACTCCTCTCCACTCTTTCCTCATTCAAGCTGCTCCAGCCTCACTAGCCTCTTTGTTGTTCCCTCAACACTCAGCACAGAACCTTTGCACCTACTGGTCCTTCAGCCTAGAAGACCACCAGGTGCAAAGGTTTGGGTCCTTCTTTCCCCAAATATCTATTTATCTCACCTCCTTCAGGTCTAGACCCAAATGGCACCATGTCAAGAAGACCTTTCCTGACCTCCCCATTGAAATTGCTGCCTACAACTCCACCTCCTATTCCCTCTACCTGCTTTCCCTCACACCACTCACTGTCACCCAACATGCCCCACATTTAATTTTACATATCTAGTCTGCTGTCTGTCTCCCTCACTAGAAAGTACACTTCACAATGGCAAGAATTTTCATGTTTTTTTGTTTGTCACTACATCTTTCCCTAGAAAAGCTCTTTGAACATAATAGATACTCAGAACATGGTTATTGAGTGAATTCAACAATAAGCACTTTTCAATATACCAGGCCCAATTCTAGAACTTGAGAATTGAGTGGTGAGCACAACACAAAAGTCCCTGTATTCATGGAGCTGACATTACAGGGAGGGAGATAGATCATAAATAAATAGATAAATGTGTCACTGAGAGGTGTGGCTCTGGAACTGATACTGAGGGGCTGTGGGTCTCCAGTCCTCTGTCCTACCATCATCTCTCTAGCTTGCAGGCCTGGCCTATTTCCCTCAGGCTTTAGGCCAGGGCATTGGAGCATCCTAGTCTGTATAGCTTTCACTGGGAGGAGGGGTCCTCATGCATCCCTCAGGCCCAGCTCTTGCCCCACCGCCTCATCCCGTGTTGGTGTCTCCACTGGAGGCAGCTCCTCCCGATGCCTCAGCCCTCCAATTTCCCAGCGCCCATGCCAGCCCTACCCTGGGAGTTTCTCCACAGGGCTCTTCCCCCACACTGGCTGGGGAAGGGCAAGCTCGCTGAACAATGGGGACAGAAAAAAATTGCTTTGACCTCAGAGAGAAAAATGAGTTTATTAAATACGGACAGCCCATCCTGCAGGTCACCCAGCTGGGGCACTGGCTTGGACTACAGTGTTCACTTAGAGGTCCCATTGTGATGGTACCCACCAGCCTGGCCCCCACCTGTGTGCCCTGACAGGCTCACTCAAGAGCAGCTCCCCTCCCTTGGCCTCTGCAGCCTATAGCTGCCCCATAACCACCCATAACCATAACATGTACTTATTCAGCACATGTACACTGAGCTGCTACCATGCAACCAGGCCTTTGTTAGGTGCAAGACAAGGAGATAGAGTGCTTTGTGCCTCGTTTTCCTCAAGTGCTGGGGTTGTAAGAATAATTCCTGGTTAGGTTTTTCTTTGGTTCCTCAAGGGGTTAGGGGAAGGCAAGAGGTTCCTGGGAGAAGCTCAGGTGTTTCTGGCTTAATGTCACTGAGCTCTCCAGAGCTAGGGTTCCCCCTGAAAGTTCTTTTGGAAGGGCTGGAGGAGTCTGGGAGAACCTGAGGCCTGGGTAAGGTGGGGAGTACAAATGCACCAGGCTCCCCTGCCCTGAGCCAGGTTGTTTTTAGGGTCCTGGATCCTCCCCTTTCACCCTCCTCTTGTCTTTACAAGTCCCCTCAAGGCCATGTTTGGTCCAGGCCTATCAATACTCTAAAGAGAGAATGGTCTCAAGCTATAAGTTGCCCATCACAGCAGGGTAGGCCACATTTGGGGTAGTGCCCTGAAGTTTCCCTGAGCTGAGGGTATGTCTCTTGCTCAGACCCTGTGGACTGGAGTCCTGGCAATGTTCAGAAGTGGCTCCTGTGGACAGAGCACCAGTACCGGCTGCCCCCTGTGGGCAAGGCCTTCCAGGAGCTAGGGGGCAAGGAGCTATGTGCCATGTCAGAAGAGCAGTTCCTCCAGCGCTCGCCCCTGGGCGGGGATGTGCTGCATGCCCACCTGGACATCTGGAAATCAGGTATGATATGGTACTGGGAGTATCCCCTCCAGCTCCAAGCCAGAGACACTGAGGGGGATAGCTAGGCCAGTATGCCAGCTAGGAAGTTGCCCTCCACTGAGGAAGCAGCCCCTGGGCCCCAACCTGGACTGTTCCAAATCTCATTGCAGCTGCCTCCTGGATTCTGGTGAACTCCCCAACCCCAACTCACTCCCAGCCCTAGTCAAGGCCACAGAGCTTTAGGACAGAGCACATGGGGAGCTAAAAGGTAGTAGTCAGATTGCCAGGGCACGGGACTTCACAGCTAAGGGTAAAGGACTAGGAAGTCCTTTTTTTTCTTTTTAAATTTTGTTTTGCTTTGTTTTTCATAAAACATAAATGTGCATGTAAAAAAAAAAAAAGACCATAGTGAAAAATAGTATACCATGAATAGTTTCTTCTTCCCACTCCTGACCCCAGCTTCCAATCCCCTCACTAGAGGCAACTACTCTGACCAGTTTCTTAGATACCTCTTCAGGGAAAGTCTACACACATTCAAGCAAATATAAATGTGTGCATGTGTGGTTTTTATTCCTTTAAAAAAAAAACATAAATATACCAGAGTACCCACTGCTCCACACTCAGCAGTGTACCTGAGCTCTTGCTACTCATCAGCCTGTATGCAGCTGCCCTATGGGGCACTGCCATGCTCCCACACAAGGCTGGGTGCCCCCACACTCAGTTGGGTGCTTTGGCAGATGTGATACTTACTCAACAAGTTAGTTGAGGCCCTTTCCCTTAGTGCCCTGAAATGGATAAGGGAATGGGACCCTTGACCCGGTCAGAGACCAGTGCCCTGGCCTAGCCCAGACCCCTTGCCAGTGGGTGGTCAGTGCCAGGCCAAGGGGAGACCAGTATTATATGGGTGGAAGATGGCTGCCTCCACCTCCACTGTCAATGTGTGGGTGGGAGAGGTGGATAGGGTCCAGGAAGAGAGGATGGAGTGCTTGGTGAACTGCCATGTTTCCCAAAAAATAAGACACTGTCTTATATTTATCTTTTCTCAAGAAAACACACTAGGGCTTATTTTCAGGGCAAGTCTTATTTTTATTTTTTTTGAGACAGAGCCTCAAGCTGTCCCCTTGGGTAGAGTGCTGTGCCATCACAGCTCACAGCAACCTTCAATTCCTGGGCTCAAGAGTCTCCTGCCTCAGCCTCCCAAGTAGCTGGGACCACAGGCAGCTGCCACAAGGTCAGACCATTTTTGGTTGCAGCTGTCATTGTTGTTTGGTGGGCCCGTGGTGGATTCGAACCTGCCACCCTAGGTGTATGTGGCTGGCACCTTAGCCACTTGAGCCTCAGGAGCCGAGCCTTTGTCTTATTTTTATTAAGTACAATACATCAATCTACATTTATTCAAATACAGTTAAGTCATCTTCTTCTGGAACCTGATGGGGGAGCCGATCTTGTTGGTGGGGCTGGTGCGAGTAATGTGTGAACTCCAATCCCTTCACACATGCACAATAGGATGCCTGTGACCACAGTTACCACATGCGCACCTGCATGAGTGTGAATGACTCGGAGAAAGGAGAGGTATTCCAATCTTCCTTACCGCTCCTTGCTGAAATGCATGGTATGGCTATGCAGCATATCTGCAGAGGTCTTATTATCAAGGTAGGGCTTATATTTAACAAATGCATAGAAATCCTGCTAGGGTTTATTTTTGGGTAGGTCTTATTTTGGGGGAAACATGGTAAGCAGCTGGAGGGCAGAGAGCCTGTTTATATTATGCCAGGCACTGAGTGAGTTGCTATGCAGATTTTGCCACCTTGAACAGGGGTGTCCTGGTGAGGAAAGGGAGGCACAGAAAGACTTGATGGACTCAGTGCCTGTAGCTCAGCAGCTAGGGTGCCAGCCGCATACACCAGAGCTGGCAGATTCAAACCCAGCCTGGCCCTGCCAAACAACAACTACAAAAAAAAAAAAAAAAATAGCTAGGCATTGTCGTGGGTGCCTGTAGACTCAGCTACTTGGGAGACTGAGGGAAGAGAATTGCTCAAGCCCAAGAGTTGGAGGTTACTGTGAGCTGGGATGTCACAGCACTCTACCGAGAGCAACATAGTGAAACTGTCTCAAAAAAAAAAAAAAAAAGAAAAGAAAAAAGAAAGCCTTGATGTCTGATGTCCTCCCCTTGCACAACAGAGGGCTCACACAGAGCCTCTGCAGCCCCTTCCAGCTCTGAAATCCTGCATTTTCTTCCAGGAAGTAGCTGCTTGTACACAGCTTGCCTTCCCAGATTGCCAGGAAGCAGGGAACCATAGGGGAAAACCCCAGCCACATAGGGGCTCCTGTGGCCCCATGGTCCCACCCAAATGCCCTCCCTTCTGCACCCTTGGGACCTCTCCTGGGTCCCCAAGTTCCTCTCCTTACCCCGCAGCAGCCTGGATGAAAGAGCGGACCTCACCTGGGGTGATGCACTACTGTGGTGAGCTGGGGCTGGGGACCCCTGGGGACAGGGAGCTGCCTCTGAAGTGGGAGGATGGCTGTGCTCACCACCACTCACTGCCCTTTCTCTGCTGCCCAGCCTCAACCAGCGAGGAGAGCTGGACTGACAACGAGGTAGACTCATCCTGCTCCGGGCAGCCCATCCACCTGTGGCAGTTCCTCAAGGAGCTGCTGCTCAAGCCCCACAGCTACGGCCGCTTCATCAGGTGGCTCAACAAGGAGAAGGGTGAGCAGGCTGCCCTGCCGGGCACTGGCGGTTGAGGGGCACTGTGGTAGTGGGGGCCCCTGCTAGGGAGGGGAGGGTGGGGGTTCGGTAGAGAGGTGAAGCTGCTCACCTTTGCCCTGAAGACCAAACAAGCTACTATCTTGGGACTGCCCCATCTATCTGCAATTTGTTTCTCAATCTGTCTCCAAGCCGGCCTCTATCATATTTAGGATCCTTAGCTCCACACAGTGACTGGAACATAGTAGGGGTTTAAACTACTTGCTGAGAGTGGGACACAGTCTTTGCCCTCAAAACATTATAGCTACACTAGAAAGACTCATCATGTCTGACCAGAAAGATAATATAAGCTGCATATGTGATATTAAAGTGTCTAGTGGTCACATTAAAAACATTTTTTAAATGGGTAAATTTAATTTTATCTAGTCTAACATAACATTATTATGATTTCAACATATAATATGAAAAATTAACTTTTATAATTATAATTATAAATTAATTTTTTTACTAAGTCTCAGAAACCTAGTATGTAATTTATATTTCTAACATATCTCCATTCAGACTAAGCCACATTTTAAGAGTCATGTATGGCTGGTGGCTACTGTATTGGACAGACAGGGCTTGGGGCATGTATATGTGTGAGTGTGTGTGTGGAAGGGCTGAAAGGCCAAAAAACCTGGATCCTAGGCCCTATCCTGTCATAGTAGTTGTAGGCAGTCTTTTTTTAAGACAGAGTCTCAATTGGTCACCCTCGGTAGAGTGCCATGGCATCTTAGCTCATAGCAACCTCAAACTCTTGGGCTCAAGTGATTCCCTCGCCTCCCAAGTAGTCGGGGCTGCAGGTGCCTGGCACAACACCTAGCTATTTTTAGAGACAGGGTCTCACTCTTGCTCAGGCTGGTCTTGAACCTCGAACAGGACTTAGGCAATCCACCTGCCTCATCCTCCAAGTGCAGGGATTATAGGCATGAGCCACCATGCTCGGCCTACAGTCTTCTTATCTATAAAGTGGACTAGATTTACTCACCCACCAGACCTTCATTGAACACCGCTCTGGTCCCACACTCACTCTACCAACTGTACCGAGAATTATAGTGTTCTAAAGGTCTGGGGAGGGTTCAGCAACACTCCAGCTTTGAGGGACCTCCAGCATGTAGGAGAAATAGTAATGAAATGAGCTGGTGTGATGGGGTGATAAGAGTAGGAAGGAGGGGATCAGAAGGAGTCTGCGGAAGAGTATTAGACAGTTGGGGGTGAGGGAGGAAATGCTCCTGCATAAGGTGCAGTAGCCCAGTGTGCATTTGAGACAGAGTGAGCCAGTGTGTAGAGACAGTCTGATGATGGAGTTCTAGGAAAGGGAGATCAAGGAGGGCATGTGGTCTGGAGGGGGCATGCTGGCCTACGCTTTGGCAGGAGGGTTTAGAATGTGAATGGAAGGTATTATCAATGTAATAACTAGTCCCAAGGGGCACTTTCTCAGGCTTCACTCTAAACATCGTTCCCTGTAACAATTCAACAACCCGTGGTGGTCACTACAATCCCCTCTCACAGACAGAAAAAGGAATCTCAGACAGGTTCTAAAGGTACCAAGTGGCACAGCCAGAACTCAGTTCCAGTTGGCCTGGCTCCAAATCCATTCTCCTTCCACCACCTCATCTTTATTAATCATGCCAGAAAGAGCTGCGTGGGCTGAAATGTCTAGGAATGGCAAAAAGGTCATTTCAGGCTTGGAACTACAAGGACACAGATAGTGGGTGTGAGGGGTGATCTTGTCAAATGAGTTGTGGACACTGCTGTGAGCTGTGTAAGGCTTTGGGCTGCACAGGGCTTTGGGTTAAGGCATGCAAACCCCACAGCAAGAACAGGGCTGGCAAGAGCCCACAGAACCCCTCAGAACCCACTAAAGTACCCAGGCTCACCAGAAGGTTTGTGACTCCAAAGTATTCTCTACCATTTAGTGGGATCTGTGGCACATGCTTTGCAATAAATTTCTATAACCCTCACCACAACTATGGGAGTAGGTATTATGGTCCTCACAGCCTGGCACCTGCCTGAGCAGAGAGAGGTCTTGGCACTGGTTCACTTGGTTCTCCACGAGACTGACCGGGTGACCTGGGTCTTTCTCCTTCTTGCTGCCCCCACTTGTACCACTGGCTCTCCCTGGGCCTTCCTGCTCCCCCAGGCATCTTCAAAATTGAAGACTCTGCCCAGGTGGCTCGGCTGTGGGGCATCCGCAAGAACCGTCCTGCCATGAACTACGACAAGCTGAGCCGCTCCATCCGCCAGTATTACAAGAAGGGCATCATCCGGAAGCCAGACATCTCCCAGCGCCTTGTCTACCAGTTTGTGCACCCCATCTGAGGCTGTGGGCCAGGCCCAAGGCCTGGAACCTGCTGTCCCCAGGCCTCTGGCCTGCCTGCCCCTGCCTGGGCTGGACCCTGAGCTGGGGGATAATGGGTAGTCTGCTGGCATTCCCAAGTCCAAGGTCAGTGAGGGGGAGGCCACTGCTCCCAGGGGTTTAAGTGGGCTCTCTGGGGCTCAGGGACCCTAGGGTGGAGTGCTTCCTCCTCAGGCCTGACTACTCAAATGTC
Organism: Galagoides demidoff; assembly: GCA_963574575.1. Taxonomy (NCBI): domain Eukaryota; kingdom Metazoa; phylum Chordata; class Mammalia; order Primates; family Galagidae; genus Galagoides; species Galagoides demidoff. Next base: position 31,046 of record CAUYQV010112365.1, read on the forward strand.
CAGTCTTTTGGAGGGTGGTGGGAGATAGGGCCATTCTTGGTGTTCACCACTCTCTAGGGAAGGACCTCCTTCCAAAGGCCTGTGACCCTGGAATTTTCAGAGCAGAGCCTACAGAATGGCAGTGACTTGCAAGGCCACTCTTTGCTACATCCCCCTGCCTCCTATTGTGTACCATGCCTGGCATGGTACCAGGAGACATCTGCACTAGTGAGTTGGGGAGCCAGGTGTGCCCTCAGGTATGGGTAATAAAGATATTAGAGAACTGACTCATCCCCAATGTCTATGCAATGAATGGCACAGCCTGGAGGCCATCAGTGATCTAGAGTGATTGTGGTCACATGAGCCTGGGCTGGTCAAGGGAGGCTTCCTAAAGGAGGTGGCATTGAGCTGAGCATAAAAGGAAAGGAGTAATCAGCAGAAGCTGTGGGAGAGAGGCAGTGAGTCCTCAAAGCCCAGGAGGGGCTAGAATAGCCACCTCATCTTCCCTACCCTGGTTTGACTGAGAGGAGGGAGGGAGGGCTGGGACTGAGGAGGGTCTACACATGGGACTGGAGAGGGAAGGTGCCCTCTGCATACTCTTGATCTGCTGTGGAGCAGGGCTTTGTGGATGTGTGGGCCAGCGGGCCAGAGCCCTTGTCTCAGGTCAGCCAACTAAAAGGAGCTAGACTATACTGTAGGGCATGGGAGAGGGTGGACACTTCAGTCCCTTCGGGTGGGAGAGAGGTTAGTTTCTTTTTCATGAAGACCCCAGAGTACTACCTGTGAAGCTGTGAGCTCTGGTAAGGGGCTGTAATGGGGAGAGGGTATATATCAGCGCTTGTGCGGATGCAGGGGGAGACCTGGCCCACTCTACCAGGCAAAGCAACTCGCTCAGCTTCCTCATACTTCCTTCACATTTGTTCATTCAGTCATGTGTTCTGAGGGCCTATGCTGTGGTAGGTGCTTCCATTGCTTTCTTGTCACTGACCTTCCCAACAAAACTATGAGGTAGGTGTTACTCCCCCATTTTCCAGATGATGAAATTGAGACTCACAGTCACACAGCTGATTAATAGCAGAACTAAGAGCTTAACACACACGTGCATCTCCGCAAGGATAGGAATCTCTGTGCTCCTCCATACCTCCCTCTCCTTGACTGGTCAGCACCCTTGGCCTTCATAACCCTTCCCCTCTGAGGCCTGCCTTCCAGGAAGCAGGAGGGGGAGCCAGCACCACCCAGACCACTAAGGGTTAAGTGCTGCTTTGTACTGCTGCCTCTGTCCTCAGCAATTTTACTATCTTCAGAAGAAAGTTTACTCCTGGCAGTGAGCAAACAGCACCTTGGCATCTGTCAGCCGGTATTGGACTGGGAGGAGGAGAGGGCCCTGCCCCAGGCCTGTGCCTTACTGGGTCCCTGCTGTCCCCTGGGATGGGGCAGACTGGGATCCTGGCCAGAGCCAGGTTCTGCTCTGCCAAACTGGTTTTGGCTCCGCCCAGCCGGCTGTCCCTGGAGCCACTTGCTTATACATCCCCAGCTGAGCCTAGGCCTGGAAAAGCCTTAGATCTCCCACAGGAAACTGGAGGCTAGGAGCTGGAAGCTGGGCAGTTCCCTGCCCACTAACCTTTAACAGGCACATACTCACCCAGTGACACCTCGTGAGCTGGCAGCAGCAACCTACCGACCCATCTCCACAGAACCCCACCTCCAAGGCTCCCCATAAGTAAATATAACAACTTGTGCAAACAAGACAACCTTTCTTTATCTGAAGATGCCTCTGTCTGGCTGAAACTAGAGCTTCAAACAAATTTAGAGGAGTAAGGGAGATGGGGTGGCAAGTAGATTCAGCTTGACCTTTTCTTTTCTTTTTTTTGAGAAAGAGCCTCACTTTCTGGCCCTCAATAGAGTGCTGTAGCATCACAGCTCATGGCAACCTCAAACTCTTGGGTTTAAGCAATTCTTTTGCCTCAGCCTCCCAAGTAGCTGGGACTAAAGGCGGCCACCACAATGGCCAGCTATTTTTTTTGTTGCAGTTGTCATTGTTGTTTAGCAGACCCGGGCTGGGTTTGAACCTGCCAGCCTTGGTGTATATGGCCGGCTCCCTACACTGAGCTACAGGTGCTGCCCTAGCTTGAACTTTTCTCCCTGCCCTGAGCACACCCTGAGGCTGGAGGAAAGTGGTGGTGGTAGGGGCTGTACCGTGTTTCCCCCAAAATAAGACACTGTCTTATATTTATTTTTTCTTAAGAAGACACACTAGGGCTTATTTTCAGGGGATGTCTTTTTTTTATTAAGTATAATACAATAACTTACATTTATTCAAATAGTTACGTCATCTTCTTCTGGAACCTGACAGGGGGAGCTGACCTTGTTGGTGGGGCTGGCACTAGTGATATGTGAACTCTTCCCCTAGCCAGTTGCACATGCGCAATAGGATGCCTGTGACTGTGGTTACCACATGCACACCCGCGCAAGTGCAAACAGCTCAGAGAAAGGAGCTGTGGCAGATAAAAGGTATTCCAGTCTTCCTTACCACTCTGCGCTGAAATGCACAGATACACTGCATAACCACGCCCATCACTAGGTCTTATTATCGGGGTAGGGCTTATATTTAACAAATGCATAGAAATCCTGCTAGGGCTTATTTTGGGGGTAGGTCTTATTTTGGGGAAAACATGGTAGCAAGTTTGCCTTGAGCCACAGGTATGCATCAGGACCCCACCATGTTGCCAGCACCAGAGGGACCTCAGGAGAGACATTTCACCAGATTGAGGGAAGCTGAGTGCCACCCCCCAAGCTGAGAATGGGGTGGGAACACAGTGAACTGGTGGCAGAATTGGGATTTAACATGCCCTGCCCTGAAGGAAATCAAGGCTGGAAAACTGGAGCAAGATCTGGATTGAGCCTAGCAGAACAGCAGAACATTCCTGCTGTTCTGAAAAATTCTCCCTCCCAGGAACCCACACAGAAATGTTCACACTCAGGGTATAGGAAATCTGCCGTGGCAGCACATGGAGCCTGACACTATGGGCAACCAGGAACCACAGGCCTCAGCAGTCACTTTTGAAACTGTATTTTAAAAATCGAAACCTATTTGGGGGCCACATTCACCCTTGAACCATAAGTTTGGGACCCTGAATACTCTGACTCTCCTATTTAGGGCTTGTCACCATGCACCCAGAACCCCAGAAGGCCAGAGCCCCAGGAGTCTCCAGTATAATCCTTCCCAGTATAGACAGGACCTGGGACCCTGCCAGGTGAGGGCACCAGCCCCTACATGACCAGACTGTGGCTGATCAGCCAGGAGAGTATCCAGCTTTGCTCAGGCACCACCTTCCCAACAGACATCCCAACCACAAATGATTCTCAGAGGGCTTGGAGACCCTTAGGACTGAAGACACACAAGATTAAAGATGACAACGTCCAGCCTGGTTGACACAGTTCTGGATTTTATCCACAGTCATACAATCACAACTTATATATATATATATTTGTATTTATATACCTTTAAATTACACAATCATGTACAAAACAGGTGCATTGCTGAGACCACAGCACTTTTCGGAGTTTCACAAGTGTCAGAACTAATGGAGTCAGGAAGCCTAGGGTGGCAGGTGGCGGGGCGGCCCTGGATCCTCGCAGAACCAGGCCACAGAATGGTGGCTAACTGGGGACAAAACACATTATCGCCGAGCCCCACCAGGATGGGCCCGTGCAGCATTGAGGGTGCGGGTGGGGGCTACAGGAGGAGGCTGTGGGCACAGTGAGGGACACGGCCCCACACTTGGTATTGAGTGCCCTGACACCAGCACTAGCAGGTGGGGCTTGGCTCCCAGAGCTCAGGGGGACTTTCAGGTGGGAGATCCTCCTGCTCTGGGGTCCTGAGGAATCTGGGGACCAAGAGAGAGTGGTCCTAAATGATCATGGAGGTGGTTGCTCAGAAGAAATGGGGGTTTGAGTCCCTGTGCTGGCGTGGGCAGCTAGAGTGCTAAAAGGGACAGGCCGGGGATCAATCAGGGCCACAGCCCCTTCCCAGTGCTGGGAAGCCTCTGACATAGCCCAGACACCAAGCTGCAGATGTGCCCACTTCCTGCCTTTTGAGGGGTAAGCAGTGAAGGGCAGGGCCCTCAACCCCAATTCCTGGTCTGGGGAACAGGAAAGGCTTTTGTTTTGGAGTTGGGAGGACTAGAGGCTTTCAAAATCTTGCTTCAGGCTCTGAGGAGCCCAGGGCACATCTCATGCTGCAGACAAAGCCCAGAGACCAGGCATTAATAAGGACAGAGGTGCTGAGGATGAGGTTTCCTGCCCCTGGGGTACCATCACCATCACCCCTACCCCAGTTTGGGCCCCTGCTAGAGTCTGTCAGGATCCTCTGTGCCCACATGAAGGTCAGAGCCTTGAGGCTGGGATCTACCGCTTCCTAACAGTGGGCTGCTGGGAGAAGCAGCCGGAAGTGAAGGAGGCTGAGGGGTGACAGAAGGGCTAGGCTAGTATGTTCTCTTTACCTGAAGGCCGGGTGATACAGAAGGGAGAAAGATGTCTGCAGTCCAGAGGCCTAAAGGTATCATCCTCCATAACAAGTTTCACTTGGTATGGGAGGACTTCTCAGCTCCTTGTCCTAGAGGTCTCCAAGAGATATCTCTCCCAGAAATCTCCCACCTCTGGGGGTTTTGTCTGGCCCTGATCTGCTTTCTAAGCTCCCCACCCTGGTCCTGTGGGAGAAGCTGGTACCTAGCACTCTATACTACAGTTTTCACCAACCAGAGGATGGGCCCTTTGCCCCAACCCACCCCCAAAATTCCTTTAACTATGACCAAGGCTTGGAGATAGGCTGCCAGCAAGGAGAATGTTGTTCTGGGGGCTGCTTCTGAGGGCCAGGGCTCCCTCTTCCTGCCAAATTCCACTGTAGGCTTTCCTCTGATGGTCCCAGGCTAGAAGCTCTGATGGGCTTCCCCCATCTCCCCAGGCAGGCCAGGGTAGGGAAGAGAGGGATGGTTAGGCCAAGAGCCTTGCAGGTATGAGGCTTGGTCTCAAGGAGGCTAGTATTGAGCCCAGTGATTCTGTGGTTTCAGATGGACAGGGAGGGAAGGAGGGCAGGTGCGCAAGATGCCATCCTCCCCAGGAAATGGGAGGAGGCTGCTACTGCTGCTGGCTGTGCTGTGGGTTTTGGGGTCCCCACCCCCTGCCACAGGACTTGTGCCAAGGGGAGGGTCTCTGGAAGTTACTGAGGGGGTACAGCTCTGAGGAAGGGCCTTTGTCTAATGTGTGGACAGCTGGAAAAAAGGGTCTTGGTCCCTCAGATGGGCCTGGAACTGAGAGAACTGGCACAGACTGGGCTAAGGGCCTGTTTCATTCACCCTCCTGTATCACAGTAACACTATCAGTTCCTCCAGCTCACCCTTTCATGCCAGGGGAGTCTAGGGATTCCTGGAAACCTCTATGAAAGGAGGAGAGTGACCATTCCTCCTCCAGCCCCACCAGTCCCCTGGGACGGGGCTAGGAGTAGGAGGACACTCCCTAGGCAGAGTGGAAGACTAAAGATTGGGAGGGCTGCCTTCTCAGCGCCTGCAGGGGAGGCTTGAGAGTAGGGTGGTGGTGAAAGAGGGATCAGGGTAGAGAGGAAGCAGAGATTAGGAAACCAGGCCCAGGGAGCAGGATAGGTATTGGCAGCCTGGAGTGGGAGGGGGGTAAGGCAGGGTAGAGGATCCAGGAGACATCCCTCAAGGCTCAAGAGACTCTTTGGTAGAACCTGAAGAGCAGATGTTGTGATGCTGGGCTAAGTCCAAAACCCCTACCTACCCTGGTGCCATCATCCCGAGCCCTACCAGCCTGGTCTCCAGGTGGCCCTGCAAATGCTCTGTCTCTGTATTTTTTGTTTTGTTCTGTTTTGACTTTTAAAAAAATAAAAGCTTGATCGGAAAATATGTCTGGAACTCTATGGCGAGGGGAAGGAGACGAGAGTGGGAAGGGGAGGTGGTGGGCAAAGAGTGAAGGGGTGTGGAGGGAACCGGGCAGCTAGATGGCCTCCACGTAGTTGGCGGGGTAGAGGCCCAGCTGCCCGCTGTCCAGTCGCCCGCGGCACCAGCCCTGTTCATCCTCCTCACCCAGCTTGGTGAGCTCGTCTCCTGTAAGGGGGACACAGGGAGAGGCTCAGAGAGGGCCTCCCCTCCCTCAACATACTCCCTGCTAGACGAGACCTCCAAGGCCTCCTTCCCCGTTAGTGCCCAAATGCTCCTTTAGTTGGGCTTCGACATTGGCCACAGGACCCACCCATGGAGACCAGCCCCAGTCCCACTCCAACGTCCACGTATGCCCCTGGCACAGAGATCCTGGTGTACTGATTCACTTCGTGGTGGTCCCGGACACTCTCTGAAGCTCAGGCCCCACCCTTACGCTAGTCTCAGGTCCTGACCCCACCCCTGGCACCAGAGACCAGGGGTGAGCACGCCCACCCCTAGGCCCCGCCCCACCACTCATTTCCAGCAAATCCGTGCGGCCCCTGTCCTCAGGTCCTGCCCTCATCCACACCCAATCCAGGCCAGAACCTCTCCGCTGGCGCCCTTCCTTTGCCCCATCCGCCCGCTCCTTACCGGCCTTGAAGCTGAGTTCGTCCTGCTCCTGGCCGTCGTAGTCGTAGAGCGCCCGCACGCGCACTCCTTTGGCGTCGTCCTCGAAGGGGTTGGCGCCCCCATTGGCCTCACTACCTCCGAAGGGGTTCCCGCTCTCGTCGTCTGACCACTCGGTGGCGTAGGGCTGGCCTCTGTCGTAGCTGCTAACACTGAGACGCAGAGGGAGGACCCAGCTTGTAATCCTTCCCCCACCCCAACCGCCTTGTCCCTAGGGCTAACCCCCCTTTTTTTTTGTTTGAGACAGAGCCTCAAGCTGTCGCCCTGGGTAGAGTGCTGTGGCATCAAAGCTCACAGCAACCTCCAACTCCTGGGCTCAAGCGAGTCTCCTGCCTCCGCCTCCCAAGTAGCTGGGACCACAGGCGCCTGCCACAAGGCCTGGCTATTTTTTTTTTTTTTTGGTTGCAGCCATCATTGTTGCGTGGTGGGCCTGGGCTGGATTCGAACCCACCACCTTAGGTGTATGTGGCTGGCACCTCAGCCACCCGAGCCACAGGCGCCGAGCCTGGCTAACCTCTTTTAACTAGAGCTCTGACCCAAGTTCTACCGAGGCTGGAGCAGGGATTGGCCGCTTAGGAAGAGGTCATGAGACAGTAAGCTTCATGACACCTCTTTAAACAGATGTGAGGTAGGACCATTCGCATTATTATTCAGCTCTTGAGAGAGTGGGCACTGAAGGGGACCTTGGAGAATATCTCTGTTTCCCTGAGAGGAAGTACCACCTAACAGTTAAGAGCTAGTATCCTGGAGTCAGATCTCTGGGCATCATATGCTGCGCTGAGGTTTCCTAACTACGTGACTTTGAGCAAGTCACATACTCTCTGGGTTTCAGTTTCTTCACCTGTAAAAATGGGGAATATTTGCCTAGAGTAATGGAAGGCTTGAGTAAGTTAATACAGTATATGGAAAATACAAAATAGTGTGATACACAGTAGGTGCTTTAGAAGGATCAGCTACCACTAGCTTTTAAAGGAGACATGGTTGTTGTGATCTAGGCCATGTCTTGTCTCCTGAGGCAAAACTCAGCTGCCCCAGGGTGTGAACTTCCTTTGGCCCCAAGAAGCTCAGTGGGAGTACTCACCTGCCGCGGTCCCCAGCCTGGGATGTGGACTCTACGGCCCCAGTGGCATTGGTCAGTGTCACTCCCTCTGCCTTCTTGGGCTGTTTCTCCTTCTTGGTGGTGGTGTGAGGGAGGTCTGGGTTCCACTCCTGCTGGGGGCCAGGGGAGCAGTCAGGTTTGGGGGCTGTAACCTAAGAACCCTTCTAGCCTTTTCAGGCTCTCCATCCCAATACATCCTCACCTCAAACTGAGGCCAGTTCATGGGCATGCCAGGGCCACTGGTACTGCGGAACCATCTGAGGTCCTCCTGGGCATCAGCCCCCCGGATGGCCTGCTCCAGCTCACGGTACACATGGATGTAGCTATGCAGGAGATGGGAAAGTGAAGGAGACAGATTCACCATGGCCCCTCTTCATCCTCAGTGAGGGGGCAGACCTATTAGGGCACCAGGGTGCTGGCCATGCCCTCCAGCCAGGGATCAGGTGGGCTTTGCAGGGCACAGCTCCAGGCTCCAGGTGACTCCTTTCTCCTTCCAACCTTAGCCATGCATCCATCCACCCAAGCACATGTTTCTGGAGTCCCTCGTATGTGTCAACTTGTGTCAGGCAGCCCCTGTGTTTGAGCCTCTTCCCCCTTGTCCCCTGTAGCTCTGGCCTCCCTTTCCGGCAATGTGAGGTAGGGCCTGGGATGCCTTGCACCAGTTACACTTTCTGCTGGCTGTGCTGTGCCCTCTGTGCCCAACATGCCCAGGTACCTGCTATTCTCGGCTAGATTGAGGTGACGTTTGATGTCCAGCAGCACCTCTTTGAGGAAGACCAGCCGCTTTTCCTCAAATTGTTGGCACTGTTCAAACACCTGCTCCATGCCCTCCATGTACTGGGGTGTGGTCTTGCCCACATCTTCCAGCACCTTCTCATACTTCTCCTGTGTCTGTGGGCACCAGGGTGGAGGGTGGATAGGATCTAGCCAGGTCTGCAGGTCCCAGACACCAACCACTCCAGCAGGCTCTCAGAGCCCCCTGCCCCCCACCCCTAGCCTGGTCCCACCTTCTGTACATCCTGTTTGCACTTGTCCACTTTGTCCTGCAGCTTCTTTTGTTGCTCAGGTGTTACTGACTGCTCTGATTTGCTGTTCATCTCTCGTGTCATGGCCAGCTTCTCCTCTTTGCAGGCCAAATGGTAGGCCTTCTTGGCTGCCTCCAGCTGTGGGGAGGGGCAAAGGGGCAAGGCTCCCACAGGTGAGCAGGAACAAACACAGTTGCACATCAGCTCCTCCCCCCTGCCCACTCCCCAGGAGCTGTATGAGCTTGTTCTCAAGAGGCAGAAGGGGCTCTAGGTACTTGGGAGCAGTGCTGCTCCATCTCTGCTGTGTCCCTGCATGACACTGCCTACTCCCAGATATGCCCCTCTGTGAATTCAGAGGGCAATGTGTCTTCCTAGGCATCTTTCCTGGGGACAGTGCCTCTTTTAGCCCACAGATCTCTTTACCCACTGGGCACTGTCTGCCCATCTTCCTGGAAGGCAGTGCTGCTCCCCTGTAGGCAAAATCTCAGAGGGCAGTGTACTGCCCGTGCTATCCGTAAACACCTCCCTGCAATCAGCACCCTCTGACCAGACTGGCCTTCTGAGTTCAGCTGCCCACCCCCACCCCATCTGTGGCAGCCCCCACTGAGCACCTCCTTCATCTTCTTGGCCCAAGGCTTCTGGGCCTTGCGGAAGCCATCTTCAGCCTCCTTGGTCTCCTTGAAGCCGCCCATGATCTGCTTGTGATAGGCATCCTTCTGCCAGTTCTTGACCTTCTCCAAGTCCTCATTCAGCAGGCTGTTCTTCACCTCCTGGTGCAGTTCGCTTACCTTGTCCGCCTCAGTCATTATGGCACCCCAGGCCCGTTCCAGGCTGCCATACTGTGGGCCTGAGAAAATAGCAGTGGTCACAGGGACCCCATCACCCCCTGCCTAGAGGTCCCCCTCCTGCCTCCGTTCTCTGAGATGTTTCCCTTCCTTCCCATGACATCAGAAATGCCCTCCTCTGCTCTCTGCATCCATCTATCCCTCCTCTAGCCACCACCACCATCTCCAGGAAGCCTTCTCTGGCTCCACCCTCACAAACTGTACCCTGAAGCCCTCACTGGGTTTCTGCTCGAAGCACCTGCTCGAAGCACCTGCCCGTGCACCTTCTCCTTGCCTCCCCTGTCAGCTCCCACAGGAGCAGCCTGGTTCCTGTAAGCTCTCACAAGCCCAGCACAGTGCCAGGCACACAGGAGGTGCCCCAGGAATGTTAGCTGAATGTAAAACTGAACATCCAGCTGGCAACAGATGCCAGGAGGCCACTGTGCATCAGTCATTCCACATTCCTTTGTTGTCTAGGTACTGGCACCAATTTTGTGCCAGGCACTGTGCTATGTAGTACAGGCCCAGCATGCCCCTCCTGGGCTGTAGAGTCTAGTGCAAGGAAACATTAACATATATGTACACCCCAACTTGAAATGTTCTAAATTAAAAGAATCTAGAGACATAACAGCTAGGCATAATATATGCCTCTGGACTGAATCCTGAACTAGCACAAACAACTTACTGTAGTAAAATTTGCATACGGGATGTATAAAATGTCCTGATTTTCATAGCCAAACTATAGTTACATAAGCAAATGTTCTCATTCTTAAGAGATCTATGAAGAGTGTAGAGATGAAAAGGAATGATGGGTCCAATTTACTTTCAAATGGTTCAGAAAAATGTGCATATCATGGAGAGGCACTGAGAAAACAAACATGGTATTGGGGATCCAGGGAAGGGCACGTGGGACTTCTCTCTACTACTGTTGCAACCTTCTCAATGTTTAAATTATTTCAAAATAAGACAATTTTTCTGCTTTTTTTTTTTAATATAGACAGAATCTCACTTTATCACCCTCTGTAGAGTTTACTGTTGCATCATAGCTCACAGCAACTTCCAACTCCTGGGCTTAGGCGATTCTCTTGCTCAGCCTCCCCAGTAGCTGGGACTACAGGTGCTCACCACAACACTCGGTTGTTTGTTGTTGTTGTTGCAATTTGGCTGGGGCCGGGTTTGAACCTGCCACCCTCACTATATGGGGCTAGCACCCTACCCACTGAGCCACAGGCACTGCCCCAGTTTTCTGCTTTTTTATTTTATGTTTTCTTTTTCTTTTGAGACAGAATCTCTCTTTCTTGCCCCAGTAGAGTGCTATGGTGTCATAGTTCACAGCAACCTCAAACTCCTGGGCTCAAGGGATCCTCTCGTCTGAGGCTTCTGAGTAGCTGGGGCTACAGCACCGCCACAAAGCCTAGATGGTATTTTTCTGTTTTTAGTAGAGATGGGTCTCACTCTTGCTCTGGCTGGTCTCGAACTCCTGAACTCAAGCAATACACCTGCCTCATCCTCCGAGAGTGCTAGAATTACAGGCATGAGCCACCCAGACCCCCTTGCTTTTTAAATCCAACCTAAAGGTGTATAAAATATAGCTGAACAGGGGTGGCGCCTGTGGCTCTGAGTAGGGCACCGGCCCCATATACTGAGAGTGGTGGGTTCAAACCTGGCCCCAACCAAACTGCAACAAAAAATAGCCAGGAGTTATGGTGGGCACCTGTGGTCCCAGCTACTTGGGAGGCTAAGGCAAGAGAATGGCCTGAGATCAAGAGCTGGAGGTTGCTGTGAGCTGTGACGTCACCACACTCTAACCAGGGTGACAAAGTAAAACTCTGTCTCTAAAAAAAAAAAAAAAAAAAAAAAAAATAGAGCTGAACAGAGAGGCCTGGTTTGGTCTGGAAAAGGCCGTGGGGGCTCGGCGCCTGTGGCTCAATCAGCTAAGGCACCAGCCATGTACACCTAAGGTGGCGGGTTCGAATCCCCAGCCAGAGCCCACCAAACAACAATGATGGCTGCAACCAAAAAATGGCAGGGCATTGTGGCGGGCGCCTGTGGTCCCAGCTACTTGGGAGGCGTAGGCAGGAGACTTGCTTGAGCCCAGGAGTTGGAGGTTGCTATGAGCTGTGATGCCATGGCACTCTACCCAGGAGGATAGCTTGAGGCTCCGTCTCAAAAAAAAAAAAAAAAAAGAAAAGGCCGTGGGGCCAGCAGATGCTGAGCAAGCGCATTCCTGCACTGGGGCTTGGGGAGGGTGGCTTAGGACCTGGGGGTGTGCACAGGGTGGGTCTGGGGTGTACCTTTCTCGATGAGCTGGCGCCAGCGCTTGGCCCAGTCGGTGAGTTGCTGTGCGTAGGCTTTCTCAATCTTGGCGCGCTCCTGCACGCAATTCATCAGGTCATTGCAGAGACGGTGCCCATCATCAATACGCTTCACTGTCCGCTTGTAGTTCCCCACCTGGTGGCCAAGCAATAAGTGAGACTCCCGCAGGCTCCTGGTCTCCACCCCCCCCCATCCACCCAGCACAGGAAGCAGGGAGGGTGGCACGTGGGGGGCAGGGTACTAGGGAGGGGGCTCCCACCTTCCAACACTCGCAGGCCCAGCACCTGGCTTCAGACTCCAGCATCTATATGCACCCTAATCCCACTCTGAACATAGCCACCTCACTGCCACAAAATGCAGAAGGATTTTTATAGGTTGGATTTGGGCTAGAATGAATTATTCATTTTGTTCTTGTGAGCTAAATCTATTATATTTATGTAGTCATGTAAGCATTGAGTTGAACTGCAGCTTTTTGACATAATATTATGTTTTGTAGACATCTCATTAAACACTTATTAATTTAAGTCTGGCAGTTTCCATTTTGGGTTTCGGGAGCCAAGAGTAATTTTCCCCCCAGGTCTCAAATATTTTCAGAGGCAACCAAAATTCTGGCTTCTAGTCTTGCCTCCACCCCTAGGATACCGTGGGGCTCTGGGAGCTCATCCTACCTCTGTGTTCAGTGCTCCAGCCCTGCCCACCTCATAGGGGGAGGGGGTGGTGGTGGGAACAGCTATGAAAGACTGTGTAAACTGTAAAGTGCTGCAACTGCCTGTGTGTGCTGAAGCCTGAGCCAGGGCCCTCCAGAACACTTTATGGGATACTGAAGACTTGGGAGGTGCCCAGGAGCTGGGGGATGAGGCCTAAAGCCATGGGCAAGCAGGGGCATGGTGGGATGGTAGGATGGAGGGACCTGGGCCCAGGGAGCATCAGGCCTCACCTCCCAGAAGCTGTCGGTGGTCTCCTCTGGAGCCAGTGAGGCTTCATCGTAGGAGCCGGACATGGCGCAGCTGTGCGGGGTTGGACAGGCGTGGCGCAGCAATTAGCAGGCTCAGCTGCTCATGCACTGGGAGGGCAGGAAAGAGATCCTTGGAGACAGGGAAGTGCTTCCACATCCCATCCCAGGCCTGGATCCCCAACCTGATGTGGTGATGAGGGCTCCATGGGTGGAGGCTTCCTGTCCAGAGCCCAGCTCACACGGTAGCACCTCTGTGCCCACCCCATCACCAAGTTATGGGGTGAGCACCTCCTCTCAGAAGCTAGCCCCAATCTCCAGAGTCCATGGTCCCCTAACTGTTTATGTGCTCCTGGACCTGGGGAGTTTAAAATTAGGGCTATCCAACTGCGTATGTGCATTACAGAGATCCGTGCTTGGCTTTTGGACACACACAGCTACTCATAGCCAGCCTTCTAGGCTCACCTTTGTGCATGTCCTGCATGTCATGTCCCCTGTGGCCTGGCACCCTGTAGAGCCACTGGAACTTGAGGAACCTTGTTGGTTTCTTGACTCTGGGCCCTGGGGGTGGGGGGCAGTTGCTGGGGCCTGTGTGCCCCTTTCACCTACTTTCCCCTCAGCACTATCCACCCTGCCCCAGCTGGATCCTTGAACCAGGCCCAAAAGACCCTCCCCACATTCCCTCATCCCCAGTCCCAAATCAATGCAAAATCCCTAGTCTCGGCCCCTAGAGCTTCTTCCCAGCCCCCAACTAGAGCGTGGACCCCAAGTTCCCCAGGAAGCTGGCAGCAGCCCCCCTCCCACCTCTGGCCCAGGCTCAGCCCCTATAGATGCCCTGCTGGCTGTCCTCCTTCTGAGGCTCAAAAGTCCCTATTAGCTGCTTACAAATCTCCCAAAAGCCTCGGATGTGCAGCTTCCTGGGCCACAGGTCAGACCACAGCAATCTGTGTGAGAGTCTGGGGCAGCTATGTCTGCCTGGATCTGTCGGCAAGCATCACAGTTGTCCAATCTAGGCCATGTGCTGCCCCAGGGCCAGGAGGTGGGGATACTCCCCTCCTCCCTTACCCCAGCCAGGCCTCACTACCACCCCAGGCAGGAATGGCTCAATAGTCAGGAGCCAGGACTCAGAGGCCCAGGGGCCTGGTTTTAGAAAGGCCAGGCCTGACCCCACTAAGAGCTGCCAGATTCTGCCTGGTTCTTGGCCAGGGGGCACGCCTCCCTGCCTTTGCACTGCAGCCTCTGGGACTGTGAATCTTGACCAATAAGGACACTCAGGAAGGGCTGCCCTTTGCAAGATTCACCCCAACCTGAAGGTCCAGGGAACCCCCTGCCTTTACCAGCAGCTGTCTCTCAGGCTCAGAGCAGAGAGCACCAACACATACATGAGGATCCTTGGGAAAGGATGTCCCCTTCTTCTGGCCTCAGTTATCCCATCTGTCCAGGGCCTGCTGCTCTTTTCCCTGGAATAACCTAGCATTGCCTCCTTGCACCTCTCAGGTACCCAAATATATTTTGTTCCTTCCCTTTTAGCAAAACCTCAGACAAGAGCGGTGCCTGTGGCTCAAAGGAGTAGGGCACCAGCCCCATATACCGGAGGTGGCAGGTTCAAACCTAGCCCTGGCCGAAAACTGCAAAAAAAAAAAAAAAAAAAAACCCTCAGCCAAACCGTCCCATAAACTCATGAACACTGGGTTTGGGTGAGAGGGAAGGTGGCTGAATTTCAAGGGACAAAGAAATGAGCCTTTGAATTTTTCTCTTAATTTGGCACTTTTCACATATAAAGCAGTACTTGCTTCATATAGAACATTTTAAATTTAGACACATAGAAATAAAAAGCAGGGATGTTCAATGAAGCATTTTCACCAACTCAGGCAAGTATCCCTGGGATCACAGTCCCTTCTAGAACCCTTGAAGTCACACAGAAAGAACTCTGTTCTTTGGGATCCCCCATAATGTACAGTTGTTGGGAGCTGGTTGGGGGGCATTCCCCCAGCCCAGCTATGAATCTGTCCCTGACAGAAGGGAGGTAACCTGATAAGAGTGTAGCAAGTAATTGATATAATTATAGGGGCGCAATCCCTCCATCCAGCAACACACTTCTAGAAATTTACCTTCCAGCCAGTTGGGCAAGCTAAAGATGTACAAGGTTATTGATGGCAATATTGTTTGTAAACGCAAAAGGCTGGCAACAACCCAAATACACATCCACAGAGGACCAGTTCAATGAATCGTACACACTTGCAATGGAAGTTCTGGTCTTGAATGGAACCTTTCCCAAACCATGCCACTAAAGCAAAATTGAGCCAGGTGAAGAACAATGTGGCTGGGGAAAAAATATAAGCAAGAAATATTTTTGGAAGACCACAAAAGAAGCTGGTAATAGTGATTGCCTGGTTCTGGATGGCTGAGGAGGGGGACAGGGTGTGAGTGAGATTTTTCACCAGGAGTCACTTTGTGACCTTTTAATTTTTCCTTATGTGCCCAAATTCATATTTTTAAAAAACCCTCCAGCCTGTGTCAGGGGAGAGTTGACAGAGCTAAGAGCCAGGATGGAGGGGACAATGCAGCTAAGACCTGGAATGTAAGGGTAGAATGCCCACTGGCCACTCTCCATCTTGTCCAGACAAAGAGGCCAGGCCAGGGCAGGTAAGACTTGCTGGGCTACACCCTTGGTGTTGGCAGGTAACAGGTCTCCCTGGCTACTGAGTGAGGTAAGCCTGTATAGCAGAAAGCTTCATCCTTAGAGTCCCTGTTTCACCACCAAACTGCTGTGTGACTGTGAGCAATTTATATGGCTTCTGGGGACTTCCTGTGAAACGAGGATGGTATGCCCTGTCTTAAGGATTAGATGAGACGCTGAGTGTCCAGCAAATAGCAGCCTCCAGCCACTCCACACTCCAACTGCGGAGCAGACCACATAGGGGTGGGCTCAGGAAGATGGTGGGCAGGGTCAAGGAGAAGGGGCCGAGAAGATCCATGAGAGCCCCCCAGTCCCACATGGCCAGACCATCCTGCTTTGCCCTTTTCTCCTTCAAACTGGCCTCAACACCCCTGTCCTAGGGGCATCCAGGAGGTTCAACTCTGGACAAATGCCATGTCCTTCCAGAAGGGCAGTCAGTGTCTCTCATCACTGCACAGCCTGGATCTCTCAGTCTGAAAGGGATGTGGCCGGCACCTGGCACTCCCTCTGGGCAAGCTCCATAGGATCTTAGCCTCCCTCAGCCCTTTAGAGGAGCATCAGGCCCATCGGATTTCTCTTGCCAGAGGTGGTAAGGGCTCTCTTGGCCCTGAAAACCTTTGGCTGTTAATAATAACAGCTGGCATTTAATGAGCACATACTGTTCACATGTCTCATCCAATCCTCACCACAATCCTACAAGGCAGGTCCTGTTGTCACCCTCACATTGTAGCTGAGAACCCAGAGGTTCAGGGACAGGGCTGGAACAGAGCTTGTCCAGGTGCTTTTGGGAATAAGGAAGGCAGTAGGATGGAAGCCCAGTATATCACAAGGTAGGTACCCATGCACTCTTAAAGGTTATAAGAGTAATGACAATGGGCAACAGGCTCTGAGGACTGACTCTACCTCCACACCAGGCAAAGCACTTCGAGTAGGTCAGCAGCCATGAGAGATGGGAATTATTATTACCCTGTTTTGCAAATGAGGAAACTGAGTTATGAAGCCCCAGAGTAACCTGCCAAAGGTTGCTCAGTGTGATGGTTAACATCAGTTGTCAGGAGACTGGATTAAGGGATGCCCAGGCAGCTAGCAAAGTATTATTTTTGGGTGTGTTTGTGAGGGTGTTTCTGGAAGAGACCTGCATTGGAATCAGTGTCTGAGTGAGAAGATCCGCCCTCATCCAAGTGGGCAGGCACCGTCCAATCAGCTGAGGGCCTGGAGAGAGCAAAAAGGCAGAGGAGAGGTGATCTGTCTCTCTCTCTCTCCTGGAGCTGGGGACACCCTTCCTCTACTCTTGGACATCAGAACTCCAGGTTCTCCAAACTCAAGCTCTGGGATTTGCACTGTGGCCCTCTGGTTTCAGGTCTTTGCACATGGACTGACCCACGCTACTGGCTTCCCTGTTCTCTAGCTTGTAGATGGCCTATTGTGGGACTTCTCAGCCTCCATAACGTGTAAACCAATTTCCCCTAGTAAATTTCTTCTTACCTGTCTATCCATCTGTTCATCCTATTGGGCCTATCTTTCTGAAGAACTCAGACTGATACATTCAGATCAGGAAATGTGCAGCCAGGATTTGCACCCAGAGTACCCATCCAGGGAGCACATTCTTTACCATAACACTTTAATGTAAAGTGGAGTTGATACTAATAAGGGCTAGCACTAATAATAATAATAATAATAATAATAATGGCTAGCACTAGCTAGCATTTACTGAGTGCCTGCTATGTGCCAGATATTGCTCTAGAGCATTACATGTGCTTAATCTTCATTTGCAGATGGGGAAATTGAGGCATGGAGCTATTAAAATAGTGGAATTCAATCCTCTTTCAGCTGTGGCCCCCTGCACTAGTCCGCTCTGAGCTTCACTTGCCTGATGGAGGCCAGGGGGAAGCAAGAGGCAGGGAAGAATGAAGGAAAGGAAAAGAGGGAGGGAGGGCCCGAGTTGCCCTGAGCCCTTACTTGTGACAGGTCCTCACAGCCAGCTGGAGGATAGTCCTCAGGGGGAGCCTGGCTTCCTCTTCTTATCCACGAGGAGACCAAGGCTGAGAGAGCTAGGCCAAGGTTACATAGCTAAGGGGTGGAAGAGTAAAGACCTGCCCCAGCAGGTATGGCACAACAGGGCCTGGCTCATATCCTGGCTCTGTTATGTGTGGGTTGTAGAACCTTGAGTGGATCACTTCTTCCTGGACCTCAGCTTCCTCATCTGTGCAATGGGCTGTTATCAGGATTAAATGGAGCACCAGACCTCAGGCAGTTGTACCTGTGCCTGGCACACAGTGAGCTCTCCACAGGTATTGACCCTCCTTATTCACTTGCCACCACTGTTGCTGTGGCAAGGGTGGCAGGCCCATCTCAGGGCAGCCTCCCTGCCATCATGAGGACTCGGCCAAGTCCTGTGATGGGGTCTGGTTTTCTTCCTTGTGCAATGGGATTAGGCAGAAAGGAGCCCAAGGATGAAAGGTATTCCTCCTCAGGTCCTCTGGCCTCCTCCTGACACCTGCCTCTAAGAGACCCTGGAGGGAGGGGGCTTAGCCATGTTCCATCTACCCCTGTCCTGAAGAAGAGCCAGAGGAATTATGAGCAGAGAGAGGGTAGGCCTGGAGTCAATTCCTGCATCAGTGGTCAGCCCAGCCACAGGCCTGGGAGTCACCCCAGCTTATCTGACCCACCAGCAGATCCTGAGCTCCGCCCCACACCTCTCTTGGGAGTCTGGCCTCTTCTCTCCATCCCCCATTTACCTATGACTCTTTTCCCACCCCAGCACTCCCTTCCCCTCCTCCTTGTCCTCACCGTATTGTTCTCCATAGCCCTTGTCACCACCAGACATGCTCTCGACATTACAGCATTCATCATATTTAGTGTCTTGCTCTCCCAGTGGAGTGCCACACTCAGTAAGATCAGTGATTTTTATCTGTCTGTTCTCTGCCGTTTTCCCAGTATCCAGAGCAGAGCCATGCCTGGCACAAAATAAGTGCACAATATGCTTTTACTGAGTGAATGAATGAATGCCAAGCATCTTCTACAACATCCACTCAATGAATGAATTCTGAAGCCCAGGCCCAAACACAGTTACTTGCACACAGCAGGTGCTCAATAAATGTTGATGGGCAGAGAACAGTGGCTCACACCTATAATTCTAGTACTCTGGGAGGCCAAGGTGGGTGGATTGCCTGAGCTCACAGGTTTGAGTCCAGCCTGAACCAGAGCAAGATCTTCTCTCTAAAAATAGTCAGGCATTGTGGCGGGCTCCTGGGAGGCTGAGGCAAGAGAATTGCTTGAGCCCAAGAGTTTGAGGTTGCTGTGAGCTATGACACCACAGTACTCTACCAAGGGCAACAAAGTAAGACTCTGCCTCAAAAAAAAAAAAAATTGATGATCATGGTGACACAACCAAGAGCCAGAGTTGCATAAGAGGTGTTCTTGAATCCCCTTTGTCCTCTGTTTCTACACCCCTACTTCTCCTGGCATATCCCTTGCTCCTCCAGGCCAGCACTCAGGGCCCAGTTTCAGGGTCTCTTTCCCCCCAGCTTACACGTAGATTCTGCCTGAGCTTGGTGCCCTCCTTCCTCAGGGATCCATGGCACAGACACATAGGTGTCATTACCCCCTTTCCACTCTCTTTTGTATCAATAACAACCATTTTTGAGCACCTACTGTGTGCCAGCCTCTTTATACACACTCTCTCTAATTCTCACAACCCATTGAGACAGGCAGTGATTTCCCTGCCTTCTCTGAGAAGTTAAGTAACTTGTCTAAGGTCACACAGCAGGAAGGAGGCAGAGCCAATTTCAAACCCAGGGGGAGCCCTTCCCCAGTCCCTTGTCCCAGGCCTCTATGGGGGTCACTCCAGCCCTCCTGGCCTAAGGCCTTCTGCCCATGGACAGGTTCAGCTCAAACCTGGGTGGGGCCATGGAGAAGCCAGAACTGCTGCCCTCTCCCCTGGGTCTCAGGTCCCACAAACCTTCCAAGCAGCTCCACTGCCCTTTGCCTCACCCAGAGAGGGACAAGCTCACCACACCTGACGTGGGGCTGCACAGCGACTCTGACCAGTCTCTGCTGGGGTTTCCAGTGCAGCAGGGAGGATTCGGGTTAGCTGTGAGGTGCTGTCCTTCCATTGCTCCCGGAGGGTATACCTTATATTCATTTGGGCCCCTGTCCCTTTACTCACACCTTCCCCTCTGCCTGGGGTATAGCTGACCTCCTTCCCACCACTCACCTCTGTCCTGCAAAACCCTGCTTCCCTTCAAGAGCCAACTCAGTTCCTCTTCCTCCAAGAAGCCTTCTCTGAATACCCCAGTCCTTATCTACCCTTCCTTCCTCACCCAACACCAATCTTAGTCACATCTTGCCTTAAACCATATCTCACTGGTTCAGGAGAGGCAACTCTCCCAGCAAGCACAGGAACTCCCACCAGGCAAGCACAGTACCTAAGAGTACTGCCCATGGGGCCAGACAGAGTGACTGGAAATTGGGTTCAGATCCTGGCTCTACTACTCATTGGCCATGGATGTTGGCAAATTACCTAAAACTCTCTGTGCCTCAGTTTCCTCATCTGCACAATGGTGATGAGGGGCCCACCCATGGGGCTGGTGTAGGATGAAATGAGTTACCAGTGTGAGAGACCTTTCTCTTTGGAGGACCTCACTCCCCCTCAGCTAATGCCCCCCAGAGCCTTTCCAGGACTGCTGGGTCTCACTCAGGCCCCCCAGGTCTCCAGATCCTTTCTGAAAGGAGGAGCCCAGGCCTGGCTTCCTCTCGCCTTTTCTGTGGGTCTAAAAACCAGGTCCCCCAAACCTTTATCTCATCTAACCTGAGGTACCCTCAGTCCCTAACCCTTTGCTTTTCACCATCCCCATCCACTCCTTCCTTACTGCATCCAGAGGCCCCAGACCCTCTGTCCCCTCCAGATCACCCCTAGAGGCAGCTTCAGCATTCCCTGTGCCCAGGCCAAGCAGCTGAGACAGCACTTCCTTCAGCCCAAAGGTCTTCTGGGGGCCTCCAGACAGTCTCAGGCTCTGTGGGCTCAGCGGGGAATAAGCTTGCCCTTCCCCTTATGAGGTTCACACACCAATGCAGGCAGAGGGCAGAAAGCAAATAAATATGGCCAGGCTAGGTGGTGATGGAAGTCACAGGAATCAGGCAGGGTGATGGGGTGAAGTGGAAGGTGCTATGTGTACCCTAGCACCCCACCCTCTGCTGGGCTGGGTGTGAAACTGAGCCACGCCGCCTCCTGGAGCTGAGAGCTCACAGGGCTGAGCTCTAGTTGCCCACAGTGGTAACTTCGGCAGCTGCCTTCCCACCCTGCCTTACTTCCCCACCCCCAGGCCTCCTCCCACATGAATTACATCTTTGTCTCAGGGGTGGTGTTGGGGGAGTCCAAAGTAAGACACCCACAGATGAACAGGCAGGAGTGGAAGCAGATTGAGGAATAGGTTCCCCATCCCCTCTGCTTGGACTGCATCTCTTTTCTCAAGACCAGTCATTACACATGGACCCCTCTGCAGGGGTCTGTCTGTCTGCCTCCATGGCCACCTGGAGAGTAGGGGCTAGGTCTTCCTCCTGTGTGGGTGTCACTCCTGGTGGGGGCGCGACATGCTTTTCTGACAGCATAGAACTCAAGGATGAGTTCTGATCACGAAGAAGGGGCTATCGGCCCTCTGCCTGTGACAGCAGTGCGGGTGGGACACTCCATTCCCCTGCCTGGCTGGGCAGAGCTGTTTGACCATAGGGGCAATAGGAATAGGAGGAAATGTGGACTAGCCCATGCCTAGCAACCTGTCCAAACCTACGTCTCTGGGACAACTGCCCAAGTAGGGGGCATTGTTGCCTTCCCCTGGGAGGACCAAATCACCGCCTCTCTGGTCAGCACTGATGCTGAGGGCCAGCCACCAAGGCAAATGCTCCTGCCTTTAAATTGTAGGCCTGATTCTCATGGTGCAATTTGGACCACAGCAGTGAACAGACAGAAAGCTCCCTGCCCTTGTGGGACTGACATTTTAGAGGGGCTGGGCAGGCAAGAAACCAGATAAATCAGTGAATGATAGAGTGTGTTAGAAGGTGACAAGAGAAAAGAGAAGGCTTTGTTAGCAGGCTATGGAGAAAACCAAGGTGGGAAAGGAGGTGGGATAGGGTGGGAAGCCAGGAGTGACACTGTTTCCTAGAAGGTGGCCAGGAAAGGTCATTCTGAGAAGGTGACATGTGAGCAAGGACTTAGGAGAGACGAGGAAGGAAGCCAAAGAGGGCATTCGGGCAGATGAACGGCCAGTACAAAGGCTCTGTGGCAGAAGCATGGCTGCCGTGGTTGAAGAACAAGGGGAATATCAGTTGCAGCAGGTGAGTGAGGGGGAGGGAGGGGACGGGAGATGCAGATGACCCGAGGCCCAGTAGGTCAGAGGGACATGGGAGTCACTGTAGTGTTTGAGAAGAGGTGGGTTGTGGTCTGGCTGCCATTTTAGAAGGTCCCTGGCTGCTAGGAGGAGAGTAGATTGCAGGGTATGGAGGATAGGGTGGGTAGGGACCCTCCAGGAGGCAGCTGCAGTTCCCTAGTGAGGAAAGAGGGCAAGGAGGTAATGCTAGATACACGAGGAAGGGCTGGAAATACTAGCCAGTCAAGCCCACAGGGATGGTCTGGGTGGGACTGGGAGATGAGGTGTCAAGGAAGACTCCAGGGTCTGGCCTGAACAGCTGGCAGGCAGCTGCTGTTAGCTGAGATGGGGGTGCGAGCAGGTAACAGCACTGAAGGAGACAGGCCTTCAGTCATGAAAACCTGGGATGCCCATTAAGATCTGACTGGCAGTGTCTCCTCACTCCCTAGTGGCCAGCGTGGGCCAAGCTGTCCTTCCAGTCCAGTTGATGGGGGATCCATGAAAGGCTGTTGATGTGACCCCTGCTGTGCTCAAGCCTCTGAGCACTCCTGGGGCCTCCCCCTTGAGCTCCTCTGTAATGGGAAAGGCTGCCAGGTCCCTCCCTGGCTTCTAGGAAGGTGCCTTGGGTTGTGGACACATCATGTGCCAGTAGATGGGGCTGGGAAATGTGTCCTAGGAGCCCATTCTGGGGGGTTTACCACCCTTGAGTTTGGTGGTGGAAATGTAGAAGAGAGACAGAGCAAGCAAAGGCAGACCCCAGGGACACTGAGGCAGAAACACAGTGGAGGGGAATGTGGCCTAGAGAAGGCAGGCCAAGAGTGGGGTGGGCAGGCCAGGGTGGGACTGGCAGCTCCTTCCAGCTCTCACCAAAAGAACCTGCCGTCCAAGCCTCACCAGCCTCTCCTCCAGCAGTAACAGGGCCAGCTCCTGACTGGCTACTCTGACTGGCAACTGTGGCCAGCAGGCCTGGCTACAGGAGGTGAGGCAGGACAGATGCCAGATGCCAGCCTGCCTGGGCAGGAGCAGAGAATGGTAGGGATCAGAGGAGCAGGGGACAAAAAGTGTCAGTGCGAATGAGGAAGTCTGTACTCCCACCCTGTGCCTGCCACCCCCAAGACATGCCCACACATCCCAAGTCCTTGACCCCAATGTGGGAGCCCACCTCTATAGGCAGCGTGTGCAGAAACGAAGAAAGCCACATCAGCAGCCCAGCAAATATCCCCCATCACAAGACCCCTCCTCAGTCCCTGCACCATGTTCTCTGACCCCTGAGTGCCCAGGGGAGGAGGAAGCCCCACACTGCAGAGCCAGGGCCCAGCAAAGGGCCAGCCAAACTCCAGACATGAGAGAAGGGGCGGGCCTTAAGCACACCTGAGGATGCATCACCCTGCCCCTCTCAGGGCTAGGGTCTTCCTTCCTGCCCTGCCCAAGGTCTGTTAGCTCCATCCAGAGCCAACCTGGACCAGGTGCACCCCTCCCCCTGCACTCCTGCAGTTCCCTCCTGCCCCTCCTTCCCCAGCTCCTCCCCAGTGCCCTGCCCCACCAGCTCCCAGCAGCAGAGTCTCGTCCATCCATCCATTCATCCATCTGCAGTGCCCCAGCAGCAGTAGAGTCTGTCCCCAAGAGCAATGCAGCAAAGAGAAAGAGAGGGGCGGCGGGGGGGCCACAGGCACCTCCATCCTGACTGGAGCCTGTTCGCCTTTACCTTAACATGGAGGCCCTGGACTGGCCAGGGATGGGCACAGAGCTCTTTTGGGAGATCTGGGCTGGAGGAGAGTTCACAAGGGAGAGCCAGGAGCAGGGAGAGGAGAAAGATGCCTGGGCTCTGAGCCCAGTGCACAAGACCATCCAGGGCCAAGTGGAAGGCTCTGGTATCATGGGAGGGCCATGAGATTGCTTGTTCCAAATGGCCAGGGACCTAATAGTGCCCTGAGTGGGATGGCAAACACCCTGACTTATTCTACCCTCTTCCCCCCACTGTCTTGCTCCAGACTATGGGCCCTGGAGCCTCCAGCCTATTGGCTCACTTCCCCAGGGAGAGGGCACATCTCCTGAGTCAGGACCTGTGGCAATGGTGGAGACAAGGATGGAGGAACAGAGGAGGGAAGGCAACAGGGGACGATCCTCCTGATGCAGAGGGCCAGCTTCCAGGGACAGCCTCTCGGGATGCTGGCTGTGCCCCAACCCTACTCCCCACTGCAGTCACTGGCCCCAGCCCCCCTGACTAGCCTGTGTGCTTCCTCCCAGGTGCCACTCTTCACACAGCCTCTTCCAGCCATGGCATGCCTACCTGGGCCGGTCAAGGCACCAAGCTGGGGACAGGTAAGAGTTTACTGCCCCCGCTGGGCCAGGCCACAGCTGGAGGGGCTGGTTGTCCTTCTTCTCCTCCGTGGTGGCGGGCAGGGAGGGGGCCTGGTGCTGGGCTGGGGGCTCTGTCCTCTCGGGTTCCCTCCACAGCTCACTCAGAAGGTGGCGGCAGCAGAACTGCAGGAGCCAGCTCCCTGCCTCCCCACCTCCTCTCCACTCCCTCCTCCCAACCTGCCTCCTTCTCTAGCCACCCACCTCCTTCTGCTCGTTTCTATGGCAACTGGGCAATGCTCGCACAGACAGCCTCCCTCCCCTGTACAGCAGGGGACTCCGCCTACTGCAAGGCACCCGCATCAACACAGGCACGGCACTGGCACACAGGCACACATTTCACATTCAGAGAGCCTGGTGGGGACAGAGGCTCAGGCCGCTACCCTCAACTGGTGAGGCCCTGCTGCAGCCCCTTTCCTCTCTTTCTTTTCAAGATCCTGCCTCCCAAGTTCCCCTCATCAGTTGCACCCTTCCCTGCACTTCCCCTGGGTTCTGCAAATCCTAATGCACGCTGCTCTGTAAAAATGTTCTGTGTGTCTAATCATTTATTCTCTCACTTCATTAAAACACAAATCTTTTGAGTTTTTTCTGGGCCAGGCTGAGTGTAAAATACTTATGCACAATCTAATGCCATGAGGCTTCATACCCATTGGATAGATTAGAAGCTAAGGTTCACAGGTTCCTTGACCCCAGAACCTTGTGATTCTAACTCCAGTTCTTCTCCCACAGGCTGTGGCTGCCACACACCGCACGGAACACACGGGTGATCTATACATACCCATGTGTGTCCAAGGTGTTTACACCCCAACAGCATACTCATAGGTACACTCATTTTATATATTTGCACACATGCATTTCTACATATCTGTGTATCTACCTACATGTCCCCACATAACACACACTTAGAACTGTAACATTAATGCCAGCATACACACATCTTTAAGACATGTGGACACACATGTACATGGATTCAGAATGCGGAACACATAAGCTCTTCCTACAGTAGCTGTACACCCAAGCCTTGAGCCTATCCTCTTGTGGGGGCTCAGTGACAAGCTGCTGCCCAGGAGAGGATTTGACAGCCTGCCCTGCCCCACCCAGGGATCAGGCACTAATCTGAGCTCAGCAGTGTCTCAGCTCTGCTGCTGGAGGGGAGCAAGGTGAGAGCAGAAACACCCCTCCCCTACCTCATTCTGAAAACCCAGACTAGGTGCTGCCGATAGCCCCTCAACCTGTCAAGTCCTGGGACTTAAGAGCGAGGACAGTGTAGAGTAAAACAGCCCCCTCCCTCCTCAGAGAGTATTCCAGGCTTCAGACAGCCCTGCTAACCCCCGGGAAGACAACTGCAAGGCAGGGGTAGGGGATGGCAGGAGACCAAAGTGAGGACACAGCATGCCCCACAGGACATGCAATCCCTAGCCTAGGATCACCTCAGGGCCTTGGGCAAGGGTCTCTGTAGCCCCTGTGTCCTGGCTATTTCTCTACACACCCAGAGAGGGCAGATATAACAGGCAAGACCCAGAAGCCCACTGAAAATTAAGCAAAAGGCTTCCCCTTGATAATAACGACGGCCTTTTCTGTATTCATCATATCCAAGACTCTCTCTCCATTATAAGACCACTGCTAAATAGACTAAGGGAAAAAATCCCCTTGGAATAGATGAAATAGGGCATTTCATTCATTCAACAGGTATTTACTAGGCACTGACCACATGCCAGGGACTGTTCTAGGAGCTAGGATACAGCTATGGGAAAAGCAAAAGTCCCTGCCCTAGAGGTTATGGCGAGCTGGTGGATTTACTGGACACCTATCTCAGTCTCAGAGCCACTCCTGCAGTGTCTTGGGTTGTTGCAGAAGCCTTGCATAGTAAGGCCACCAGATCTATTAGGAAACAGGCTCTGAGAGATGGAGCAGTTTGCCCAAGATGACAATGTTAGTAAATGGCTGGGCTGGGATTTGAACCTTCTACCTGCCAAGCTTTCTCCAATGCTCCATATTGGTTTCGTTAAGAAAGACTTGATTGGGAAACACAGCAACAGCCACCTAGTTTCTATAAGTTTCACATCCAAGTTCACTTCTATCTGTTTTTTGTTTGTTTTTTGAGACAGAGTCTCACTATGTTGCCCTCAGTAGAGTGCCGTGGCTCAAACTCTCAGGCTTAAGTGATTCTCTTGCCTCAGCCTCCTGAGTAGCTGGGACAATAGGCCCCCACCCCAATGCCCAGCATTTTTTTTTATTTTTGAGACGGAGCCTCAAGCTATCCCCCTGGGTAGAGTGCCATGGCATCACAGCTCATAGCAACCTTCAACTCTTGGGCTCAAGCGAGTCTCCTGCCTCCGCCTCCCAAGTAGCTGGGACCACAGGCGCCCGCCACAATGCCCGGCCATTTTTTGGTTGCAGCCATCATTGTTGTTTGGTAGGCCTGGGCTGGGGATTCAAACCCGCCACCTTAGGTGTACGTGGCTGGCGCCTTAGCCGATTAAGCCACAGGCGCTGAGCCCATTTTTTTTTTTGTATCGTCATTGTTGTTTAGCAGGCCTGGGCTGCGTCCAAACCCACCAGCCCTGGTATATGTGGCTGGTGCCCTAACCACTGAACTACGGGTACCAAACCCACTTCTATCCTTAGATCAAAGGTAGGATGTGGTTATATGTACTTGAAGTGTCTGTCAAGTGGTAGCCATGAAGACCCCTAAAGCAATGTCAGGGGTGACTTCCAGCCTTGCCTTCCTTGAACCAGGAGCCTGATGTTGGTTGTCCCCAGACCTAAAGATCCTCACAAAGGGTCAGATGAGAGGGTGGGGATACTGGTGCGCAAGAGTAGAGGCTCCCTGGAAAATGAGGCAGCCTCAGCTAGAGGGTGGGAGGATTGAGTTCCCAGGTGCTGTAAACAGAGTCCCCTGCCCACCTGCCAGCCCCCAGCCCAGATCATCTTTCTCCTAAAGAGCTGTCTCCAGCCAGGAATACCAAAGACAGCTGCCCTCCCACCCACCCTCCATCAGCCTGATCCAGCCCATCTGTTACCTGGCAGACCCTGAGCCTTGCCCTCCCACATTCACGGATTCCTGACAGGCCCTGCAGGAAAACCTGACCACTTCTGTCACCTCCTCTTTCCCCAGCCCAGAGAGCATCCACCCCCAGCTCACCCCCTCTATCAGCCCCATCTGCTACTTGGAAGGCCCTGAGTTACCTGTCTATAGCTCTCTACTCCCCAACTTGCAGGTCCCACACTGGCCCAGGGACACCCTCCTACACCTCCCCACCCCACACACACGTTCAAACCATGCCCAACATGTTCCTATTCCTGGACCTTAACCATGTTCCAGTCCCACAGGCAGCATCAGCCTACAAACGAGAATGTCTTGCCTAGGACACACCTGCCCTCAGGCCCTCACCCCTCTGTCACCCCCTCCTTGCCTCACTGCCCTCTCTTCCCCAACCCTGCACAGTTATCCCACATGTTCCCCAGAGCCAGGGCAAAAGCAATCAGGGCTCATTAACTGCTACTTTGCAACTTATATGCATAGCACTTCCATGACTGTCAAAATGCCAGAATCCACCCCAACCCCTGCCCACAACAGGCAGGCTGGCTAGCTCTGAAGAAGTACAATGGAGAAGGCTCTACTGAGGCTCTGTGAAGGGGATAAGCATGGGGATGGGCACCAGAAATGGGGAGGATTAGAATGAGAAAATGTCCAGCGGCCCTGACAGGTACCCAGGGGAGGGCCCCTGCTAAGTCCAGGCACTATACACAGTGCCTTACACTTTACTCATTTGTTTTTCAAAATGGCCCATTTTTAGGTATGGAGACTGAGGCTCAGCAGAATTAAGGCCTCACTACTCAAAATCTGGGCCTGAGGACCTGCAGTTAGGGCATCACCATGAAGCTGCTAAAAATGCAGAGCCTCTGTCCCCCCTCCCCCAGTCTTCCTCCATCAGAATTTGCCTTTTTAGAAGACACTAGGAGATGTGAGACTAAGGTTAAGGGACACACCCTATATCATGATACACAGCTGGAAGACGATGCAGATGTGAACACTGAGGTATCTGACTAAATCCCATGCTAGTTTCTTTAGTGCATTTAACAAACATTTCCTGAACACCTACTATGGCCACCACTCTAGTGTAGAACACAGCAGACCACCAGACAAACAACGTCCATAGCCTTATGGACATTTTGTGCCAAAGGGAGAGACACATAATGAATAAAAGTTCAAGTGCTGATAAGTGCTGTCAAGAAAAATAATGCGGGTTAAAGGAATAGAGAGTATGAGTGGGGAGACATTTTAAAGTGCTTCTTTGACGAGGTGACATTTGAAAAGAAGCCTAAATAAAGAGAAAGAAGGAGGTATGTGATGATATGAGGGAAGAATGTTGAAGAACAAGGATGCCAAGAATATACAATGGGGAAAGGCTAGTTTCTTCAACAAATGATGGGGGGAAAACTGGATATCCATATGGAAAGGAATAAAATTGGATCTTTATCTTACATCATGCATGAAAATCAACTCAAAATGGATTAAAGACATAAACACTGGCTAGCTACAATAGATTACGCCCATAATTCTATCACTTTTGGGAGGCTGAGGTGGGAGGATTGCTTGAGGCCAGGAGTTTGAGACCAGCCTTAGAAACCCAGTGAGATTCCTATCTCTACAAAAATTTTAAAAATTAGCTGGGCATGGTAGCTCAGGCCTATATTCCCAGCTACTTGAGAGGCTGAGATGGGAGAATTGTTGGAAGCCCCGGAGATCAAGGTTACAGTGTGCTATGATTGGGCCACTGCCCTCCAGCTTGGGTGACAATGAGACCTTGTCTCTAAAAAATAAACAAGTAAATAAAGATACAAATATTTAAGACCAGAAGCTGAGAAATTCCTAGAAGAAAACAAAGAGGAAAAGTTTCATGACATTGGCCTTGGCAATGATTTCTTGGATATGACCCCAAAGCACAGGCAAAAAAGCAAATCAGACAAATAGGGCTAAATCAAACTAAAAAGCCTCTGGACAGTAAAGGGAACAATCAACAGAGTGAAAAGGTAACCTACTGAATAGGAAAAAATATTTGCAAACCACATATCTGATAAGGGATTAATATCCAAAATACATAAAGAACTCCAGGCTCAGTGCCCATAGCACAGTTGTTACAGTGCCAGCCACATGCACCGAGGCTGTTGGGTTCATGTCCAATCTGGGCCAGCTAAACAACAATGACAACTGCAACAAGAAAATAGCCGGGCATTGTGGCGGGTGCCCGTGGTCCCAGCTACTTGGGAGGCTGAGGCAAGAGTTTGAAGTTGCTGTGAGCTATGACACTATGGCACTCTACCCAGGGCAACAAATGAAACTGTGTCTCAAAAAAAAGAAACGTAAAACTCCTATAACTCAATAATAAAAGAAAAAACATTTAAAAATAAGTAAAGGAAATAAAAATAAAAAATAATAAAAATAAGTAGAGAACTCCAACAAAGACATACAATTGGCCAACAGATATATTAAAAGGTATTAAAAGGTGGTCAACATCACTAATTATTGGGGAAATGCAAATCAACACTAAAATGAGATATCACCTTATACCTGTCAGAATGGCCATTATCAAAAAAAAAAAAATAATGTGTTGGCAAGAATACAGAGAAATTGGGACCTTCATACACATTGTTGGGAATGTGAAATGATATAGATGATATAACTGATATGGAAAAGAGTATGGAGGTTTCTCAAAACATTAAAAATAGAACTGCTATATGATCTATCAATACCATTTCTGGGTATATATCCAAAAGAATTGAAATCAGGATAACAAAGAGAAATTTTCATTCCCATGCTCATTGTAACATTATTCTCAATAGCCAAGATGTGGAAGTAACACATCTAAATGTCCATTGACAGCTGAATTGATAAAGAAAGTGTGGAGCTGGGTACAGTTGCTCATGCCATAATCCCAATACTTTGGGAGCAAGAAGATCACCTGAGCCTAGAAGTTTAAGGCTGCAGTGAGCTATGATGATGCCCCTGAACTCTAGTCCAGGTCAACAGCAGAGTGAGACTCTGTCTCAAAAAAAAAAAAAAAGTGTGGTATTAGTGGAATAGTCTTTAGCTTTTTTTTTTTTTTTTGAGACAGAGTCTCACTATGTCGCCCTCAGTAGAGTGCAGTGGCGTCACAGCTCACAACAACCTCAAACTCTTGGGCTTAAGCGATTCTCTTGCCTCAGCCTCCCAAGTAGCTGGGACTACCGGTGCCCACCACAATGCCCAGCTATTTTTTTATTGTAGTTGTTATTGTTGTTTGGCAGGCCTGGGCCGGGTTCAAACCTGCCTGCCCCAGTGTATGTGGCTAGTGCCCTAGTCACTGAGTGACAGGCACCAAGCCAAGTTTTTCTAAACAATGGAAACCCTATCACATGTCACAACATGGGATGAACCTTGAGGGCATTATGCGAATGAAATAAGCCAGTCACAGAATGACAAATACTACATGATTCCACTTTAATGGGGTCTCTAAAGTAGTGAAACCCACAGAAGCAGAAAGTAGAATGGGTGGTTGCCATGGGCAGAGTGGTGGGAAAAGTGGGACATTGCTGTTCAGTGGGTATAGAGTTTAAGTTTTGCAAGATGAAAATGTTCTAGAGATTTCCTGTACAATATTGTGCCCATGTTAACAATAACTACATTTAAAAATTTATTGAGAGTAGATCTCATGTTATGTGGGTTTTTTTTTTAAACCATAATAAAAATGTTTTTAAAAGACATCATGCTGAGCAAGAAAAGCCAAACTTAAAAGAGCAAACACAGTGGGTTCTATTTATATGAAGTTCAAGAACAGAAAAATCTGGACTTCTGATTCCTGACAAGATGGATTAGAAGCACGTCTCCCTAGTCCTCCTGCTAAGTACAGGTAAAACCCCTGGAAATCATATATAAAACAAAAATAAGAAGATTCTAAGAGGTGGGGAGAAGAAAGCAGACTAACGAGGGGCCTCAGAACCAGAAGAATGACACAGTGGTGAGATTCCTGGATTTTCTTTTTGCCCATACTTGAAGCTGGTGAGGTCAGCAACCCAGAAACACCAATAAGCATAGACAAAAACAGCCCCAAGAAAAATCTGCTTTCTAGCCAAAGGACCGAGAAAGGCATAGCCTAGCAAGACAAAAATCTTTAAAACAATAGCTGCCCTGCTATAGCCAAATATCACGTAAAAAACTACAGCCCGAGCCGGAGGAGCAGCAGAGGCGGTCAGGAGCGATGGTGAAGATGGCAGCAGAAGGCGGCCGTGGAGGCGGCGGTGGCCGCTACTACTGCAGCGGCAATGAGGGCCGCCGAGCCCCTAAGACTGACAAGGCCCTAAGACTGACAAGGCCTGCGACCAGCACGGAGGCCGTGGCGGATCCGGGGCGGCGGGCAGCGGCGGAGGGGAGAACTACGATGACCTGCACAAAACCCCTGTCACCCCAGTTGTCCACATCAGGGGCCTGATTAATGGTGTGGTGGAAGCTGACCTTGTGGAGGCCTTGCAGGAGTTTGGACCCATCAGCTATGTGGTAGTAATGCCTAAAAAAAGACAAGCACTGGTGGAATTCGAAGATGTATTGGGGGCTTGCAATGCTGTTAATTAAGCAGTTAACAACCAAATCTATATTGCTGGTCACCCAGCTTTCGTAAACTACTCTACCTGCCAGAAGATCTCTCGCCCTGGACAATCAGATGACTCCTGGAGTGTCAACAATGTGCTTCTCTTTACAATCTTGAATCCTATCTACTCTATTACTACAGATGTTCTATATACAATCTGTAATCCTTATGGCCCCGTCCAGAGAATTGTCATTTTTCAGAAGAATGGAGTGCAGGCCATGGTGGAATTTGACTCTATTCAAAGTGCCCAGCAGGCTAAGGCCTCACTCAATGGGGCTGACATCTCTTCTGGCTGTTGCACTCTGAAGATTGAATATGCGAAGCCTACGCGCTTGAATGTGTTCAAGAATGATCAGGATACTTGGTATTATACAAACCCCAACCTCAGTGGACAAGGTGACCCTGGCAACAACCCCAACAAATGCCAGAGGCAGCCCCCTCTCCTGGGAGACCATCCCGCAGAATATGGAGCCATTACCATGATGAGGGCTACAGGCCCCCCCCCACTTCACTACGAAGGGAGAAGGTTGGGTCCACCAGTGGGGGGTCACCATCAGGGCCCAAGCGCTATGGCCCCCAGTATTAGCACCCCCCACTCCCTCCCCCACCACCCGAGTATGGCCCTCACACCCACAACCCTGTACTCATGGTCTATAGCTTGGATCAATCTAAAATGAACTGTGATTGAGTCTTCAATGTCTTCTGCTTATATGGCAATGTGGAGAAGGTGAAATTCATGAAAAGCAAACTGGGGCCGCCATGGTGGAGATGGCTGATGGCTATGCTGTTGACAGGGCCATTACCCACCTCAACAACAACTTCATGTTCAGGCAGAAGCTGAAGGTCTGTGTCTCCAAGCAACCAGCCATCATGCCCAGTCAGTCATACGGGCTGGAAGACGGGTCTTGCAGTTACAAAGACTTCAGTGAATTGAGGAACAATAGGTTCTCTACCCTGGAGCAGGCAGCGAAGAACCACATCCAGCACCCGAGTAATGTTCTACACTTTTTCAATGCTCCTCTGGAGGTGACTGAGGAGAACTTCTTTGAGATCTGCGACGAGCTGGGGGTGAAGCGGCCAACTTCTTTGAAAGTATTCTCAGGCAAAAGTGAATGCAGCTCCTCTGGGCTGCTGGAGTGGGAATCAAAGAGCGATGCCCTTGAGACTTTGGGCTTCCTGAACAATTACCAGATGAAAAACCCAAATGGTCCATACCCTTACACTCTGAAGTTGTGTTACTCTACTGCTCAGCACGCCTCCTAATTAGGTGCTTAGGAAGAATCTCATCTGAGCAGGAAAACATTACTCTTTCCTTTATGCTGTTTTGTTTTTTCTTTTTCTTTTTTTCTCCAAAAGTTCTTGTATTCCTTTTTTTAATGCTAGGTTAGTAGAAGCTTAACCATAATGGAAACACTGGAAGTCTGGAGGGGGAGGGAGAGGGGAACTGATATCTCCCAAGATTAACCTTCACTTTTTAAAAAATTATTGTATATGTGATTTTGTTTTTTCCTGTTCATACATTTGTGCTGCCCATGTACTCTTGGCACATTTCAATAAAATTGTTTGGAAAAAAAAAAAAAAACAACTACAGCCCCTGGCCCTGTGCCTATCCTGTGAGCAAAGGCCAAGTGGGGAGTCTTACTTGGTTGCAACCACGTACACCATCCGCCACCACCAGGGTGACACCAGAAGAACTAGGGAGAGAACTAGGAGGAACCAGAAGTTCTATCTCCAGCAATAACAAAGTATAATTTCCATGCTCTGCCTTCCATGCTGGGCTGGTGTCAGAGGAGGCCTTGGGTAGTGTTTTCATTACTACCCAACAGTAACCAGGACAGTATAGACCACATGGGAGCAGTAACAAAGCACCTTTCCCTTCCCAGGCATGGTGGGATCAGAGGAAGTCTAATGGGCCAGAATTCCTACCACTTCCCAGAAGTAAGGAGGCACCTCTGGCCCCTACCAGGGTGTTAACCGTGGTCAAGTAGGGGAGCTAGACTTCCACTCCCACATGGCATTAATAAGGCCTAGTGTTAGAGGAAGCCTGCTGAAACAGATCTCAAGAAAAGCCAGTGTTTCATAACATAAATATCTAAAATAAATGTCTAGGATACAAAAAAAAAAAATTGTCACACCAAGAACCAGGAAAATCTCAACTTGAATGAGAAAAGATTAACAGATGCTAACACCAAGATGAAACAAGTACTGGAATTATTTGACAAGGACTTCAAAGCTGTCATCTTGAAATTGCTTCAACAAGCAATAATAAACACACTTCAATTGAAAACATATATAGAAAGCCCTAGCAAAGAAATAGAAGATATGAAGAACCAAATTGAAATTGTAGGACCAAAAGCTCTCTGAAAAACAGAGAGAAAATGGACTGTGAAACAAAAAAGAGAGCCTTAGGAACCCATGGAACTAAAACAAAAAAAATCTAACATTCCTGCTTTTACAGACCAAGAAAGAGAGGATAAAAAGTAGGGGCTGAAAAAGTATTCTGCATACTGAACTTGGCAAAAGACATAAATAATGGATTTAAGAAGTTGAATGACTTCAAACAAGTAAAACACCAAGAAACCAACCCCAAGGCACATCAAAGTCAAACTCCTGAAAACTAGAGACAGTGAAAAAATTTTGAAAGCAAAGAGAGAAAAAGTGACACTTTCTCTGAAAAGGAAAAATGAATGACAGTGGATTTCTCATCAGAAACCATGGGAGCCAGAAAGAAGTGGCAGAACATTTTTCAATTGCTGAAAGAAAAGAATTGCCAACCAGAGGCTGGGCACAGTGGCTCGCACCTATAATCACAGCATTCTGAAAGGGCAAGGCAGATGGATTGCTTGAGCTCTGGAGTTTGAGACCAGCCTGAGCAAGAGCCAAGATCTTGTCTCTACTAAAAATAGAAAAACTTGGCTCAGCGCCTGTGGCTCAATCAGCTAAGGCGCCAGCCACGTACACCTAAGGTGGTGGGTTCGAATCCCCAGCCCGGGCCCACCAAACAACAATGATGGCTGCAACCAAAAAATGGCCAGGTGTTGTGGCGGGTGCCTGTGGTCCCAGCTACTTGGGAGGCAGAGGCAGGAGA